>JAGVSQ010014945.1:0-10384 GCA_022683975.1 Rhyacophila evoluta
TAAGACCAGGTGTGAGGACGGGGCGGGTGGATGGTGGGCACTCTTATTAG
Source organism: Rhyacophila evoluta (assembly GCA_022683975.1). Classification (NCBI taxonomy): domain Eukaryota; kingdom Metazoa; phylum Arthropoda; class Insecta; order Trichoptera; family Rhyacophilidae; genus Rhyacophila; species Rhyacophila evoluta. The sequence continues at coordinate 51 of JAGVSQ010014945.1, forward strand.
TACATAACATTATGACAATCGTCAGGAGATAAAAAATATGTTAAACAGCCAAGTATTGAAATAAATATTTAATAATATAATAAATGAAATTAATTTTAAGCTTGAATCTATCCCTGGAAAAGCTTCGCAATAATGTTACTATATGTATAAACACAACTTCATACCGAAGATTACGTAAATTATGATTGTAATTATAAAGTAATTTCTTCATAGACTGACGAAGGTCATTGCTAACTTTATTAGTAAGTTTTACTTATTATTTAATGGTCTTTTGTATGAGGTCGTTGTATATTTAATTACGTTAAATTAATTCTAATTTAAGCAATAGGAATACTAACATAGTTTTTTTAGTTCATAACAAATGTTATGAATATAAAATTTTTATTTAATTATATTATATTATAGTTAAAAGTATATGCAAGAGAAACACTTCAGGGGAATTGCAATTTCACGGCTAGATATTGAGCAAGATCACGATCTTTGTCGTCAACCAAATTTTATTTCACTTAAAAAAACACTAAAAGCTTTCACTCGTACAATTTACCTTGTTGAACCAATTGCTACAATTTGAGAAAAATGAGTAGAACTATAAATTTTATTGTCTTGTCGAAAACTGTTGTATAGTTTTATTATGTCAGATACATTTCTATTCGACTTTCATTCAGAAATATATTTTGCAAGAAGCAGGCACGGTTTTAACACTGAAATACTATCACCAGTCACTGGTTCAAGGTATGTGCCATATGTATTTTAATTTCATTCATAACACATAAAGATATCTATCAAACTGTTTATATATATCACACTACTGAATCTAGTTCATAGCAAATCTCCATGATGATTTTCTAGATTAATTAGTTCTACATAGTTTTCATTTACTTATTCCATCAATATAAATATAAATTTACCCATATATTACTATCATATCACTGTGAATTTATATTTTTCATACGACGCTTAGTGTGTATATAGAGTATACTATAACGTCGTTATAGGATTGGTTTATTGAATATCAACGGTGCCTGATTTGAAAATTAAAACGTGTTTTCATTTAATTAGATAGTTATTATATAATGTTATTTTATTCTTTCACAACTCAGCGATCATATAGTTTTTAAAAAAATAGCCCAGATATCTTCACGTATTTACTTGTATATGTTTAAATGACATTTCTTTTTCATATTCTGAACATTTAATAGTTGGTCTATTCTGCAAACCAATCATAAAGCAACCATAAGTAATGTATCCCAAAATTTACCCAATTCTGTTTATTGATTGTTATCAGTATTTTATTTTTAATTATCGTGCTACTAAAAAGGATGTAATAAATCTTTTTGAAAATTTTTCAGCTGTCAGCGATGTCAAATACAAAAATTTTCACCCGGGAAAAACTCGACGAAGCATCATCACATCTTCGAATCCCGTGCAGGAAGAATCTTCTTCGCCGAGATCACCAGGTGGGTGCCGATATATTTCAATAGTGCCGTGTTTTATATATTTTTGTGTGAAAAATAAACATAAACAACTTTAATAATAACATAAATAATATTAAAATATAAACTGTTTTGCGTTATTTTGCATTTTTGTATTTGCTCTAATATAGAACATAATATCATAGATCTCTACAATCTGAAGACAGAGAGATTATTTTTTACGAGATTTGGTGGTCAGCTAACAGTTCAAGCCGATAGTTGTTTAGTTACATTGTTATTTATAGTTGCACAAGTAATTTAAATCTTTATAAGTAACTTTAATTGAATTTATTAGCAATTATTCAAAATAATTGGTAGAATATGAATTTTTTTAAAGATTTAATTAACAATATATCGACTGTGGAAAAAAAGAACGTATCTTACACAGAACAAATTTTACATAAATCTGATGTTTTATTTAACCAGTTTAATGTTAATTTATGTAAGAAAAACTAATAAAATTGATGTGATGGAAGTCTTCCTGGTTTTCCTGGTCGTGAATTCACATGCCCTCCGTTTATCAAACTTAAAAACTAAATTTATTTACTTTTTCGGCATTTGCGGCTTACATCTTTTTGGTTGAACGTATATTAAGTTGTACTTGTGATTATGATTATTGAAATAACTTATTCTGAAAAAGCTGAGGGTTAAGTTTTTTTTCTTTTCCATAGTCGATATGTACTCATGTGTCACACAAATAATTGTATTCACAATAATATATTTGAACTATATAATACAACCATTTAATTGATATTTTTTTTACTTTTAATTCTATTTTGAATTTGGATAAGTTAAAAAAACGATTATTGAACATTTAAATTAGACACAATAAAGTGTCTTCTATGCTAAGTCTTACTTTTCGACCCAATGTTTATAATACACTGCATTAACAGCTTTCATCTGAACCACATCCTGTACGTCAACTTAAACAGTTTGTCCGGCGACCCTTCCTTCAAAATCAGGGTTTCGTCTTATTCATCATATAGGTTCTTATACTTAGTGCAAATCCGACTTACGGCTGACCAGCATTTCTCAAGGAAGCTTATTTTCACTCACTTAAATACTTATGTTCCTAGATTTAAATAGTAATACTGTACGGAATTAAATTATTAATGAAAAGCTTTCACAGCACATATGCAAAGAAGGTTCTAAAGTTTTATGAACAAGGCATTGATTTGTTTATTTTTTTATGCCAGTCCTAAGATTTATTGTCATACATTATTTTAGTTAAGAAATTCATACATTATTTTAGTTAAAAAATTCATACATGTTACGACACATATATGACAATAATTTTAATCAATTAACATTTTTTCAATGTGCAGTATGTTTTAAAGCAGATCAAATAACCGGTCGTATAATTTTTGAAATCTCTTAATGAAGCTTACTTGCTTGTTTTTAAGTTTTAATTTTTTTTTCTTCTGGTTGATTTATACACATTATTTAATTTCTTCTCGTATTTTAAATTAAATATTGAATAACAAATCATTTTATATTGAAAAATTAAATTGGACGCAGATAAAATATCTTTAGATAAATCGGGTCTAGCTTCAATAACAGTATAATTGAACTCCGTAAAAAAACTATTAACAAATTTCAACAGCGTCTTTCATAATCATAAAAATCATTCATAGCAAATTTTAATGATAATAAAGATGAGTACTACATTTTTAAAACAATATTATGAAAACAGTTGACTGTGAAAATGATTCAATGTTGACATCTGTAACATAATATTCCACTCATATTATAAGCATACGGTAATTATATTTAATTTACAAATTATAAAGTATCATTTTTCTTGAGCATTATTATAAACTGTTTTAGTAATTTCATTTAGTATAAGTTGTATTGTTTTTGTCAGTAACCGGCGATCGATTGAATTCTGCGTCAACGTCAGTCGTTGATTCTCGATCTTTGAGTGGACATTGCACGCAAGCAATCAAAAACAGAGACGGAAATTCTGTAGTAAATACACGTACAAATTTACCAGTAACTGATCCTTTACATAAAATAAAAATGTTCAGGTATGCATATCAATTATCTCTTTATTCTTATAGAATACGTCAAATGCTTAGAGCCAGAATGACGTAGCAAGTAATTCTAATTTTACAGAAGAGGTAATTTACGTACTATATAATGTGGCATATAAGCATTAAAGTAGCATTAACTCTTTATATGATAGTATAATTTGATAAAAATGAGTATTTTCTAAATCTCATGATACGTCTTTCTGATCCTAATCATTCGACATTATCTTATAATAATCTAATTTAATTCCATTTTAAATATTTCAAACATTTTTAAGATACATAAATTAGCGCAAATATGGTGTCAGTAACAAAAATTCAAATCAAAATATTTTATTTTTTTATACCATGTTCGTTCCCAATGTGGAGCATATGGATCTACACAGTGTGAAGATATCCACTCCGAATGAGGAGTATATGGATCTCCGTAATGTGAAGACGTGTTGACAGATTATTTTTCACGAGAATTGTTTGTCAGACTCAACCCAATAGGCATCCAGTCCTGCATTTTCGGATTTTTAAAATTCGGTAGATGGGGACTCGAACCTGCATTCCCCGGATCGTTAGGCACGCACGCTATCAACTACGCTACCGGGCAGACGATTTTATTTATTTTTATTGTTGAAATTTGTGATTCCTAACTGTAACGTTATTTTAGGCGAAAGAAATGAAAATATTCTCGCGTCTTAAGGATTTAGGACACGGATAGCCAAACTTCGGATGTACAGTTTTAAGTTGCCAGGTTTGAGAGATCTAGGTAACAATCTATAAATTTACAATCCCAATCTATACGGATAGTATGTGGAAATAATTATAAATGAAAAGTTATCAGACCTGAGGAGTGGAAACAATTAGTGCTCGGAATGCGATTTCCTGCGGATCCTTAGTTATTTGAATAAAAGCTGGCTGCGGTGCGGTTGTATCGACGATTTCTTTTCCACGTTCATAATGGTTAAACATATTTGTTTATACTACTCGTTGTTTGATTATGAAGGTAATATTTCCAAAATGAACTTATTTCACTTGCAAAACGACATACAACTGTTAACGGTATAGATATTAAATAATTCAGAATTTAAAATCAATTTCCATCAAGCACCGTCAGTCGAAAATATTAATTGTATAGATATTATATATATATATATTTTTGTTATCTCTGTTGAATATTGAATTTTACACTTTGTGGTGGATGTTTCAACACTAAAAACTATGCCCATTGGATTAATAATTCTCGTCCAAAAGATCCATATACTCCACCTTAGGAGCGAATATTGCAAAAAATATTAAAAGTACGTATTTTTCATTTAACATAAGTTACTTTTGTAACTGACACTCTGAATAAGTTACGTTTCAAAAAAACCACCATAAAACTGCGATTTTAAATGTTGCCGGAAAAATATATGAATCAATTTTGTATCGTATTAAAAAGACGCCATTGTTAAATGCACTTTACCTATTGGTCGATTTGGAATAAATTGAAATGGTTTGTGAAACTCATAGAATATGTGTATTTTGTAATTAACACCGATTTAAAAAATTGATTTTTCTACTGGTTTACATGCTATATGGTTGTTTTATACAATACAATCTAGTTCAATATGTTGTTTAATTTTTGGCATTCGTAACTCATTTTCGTCAGGTAATGGAATAAGTTCACTTTGGAAATACCCCACCTCATATAGGAAGATTAGAAATACGAATGCGCGAAGGGTCTGCAATTGTTTGTACTAGCTCAGTTAAGATGTTTACACGTTTAGTGTTGAATTTAATACAGCACAATTTTATATTTCGCCTGAGATAGATTCAAACTCATTCTTTATTGATTTACATTACAATTCAGAAATACTCTGTGATTTGGCTCCATCCCATCTTACTTGTTGCTTCCGTCTATCTAGAAATGTATTGGTAAGACAATATCACATTCATGATACCCATTTCCAGCGACGGTGATAGGAGTTTCATTTTCTCCCGACGCGTATGAGCTTCCGTTGGATTCTTATAACGATCTGTAGAACTTCAGCTGGGTTGTTCTAGTACACGTAATCGATCGTCAGCGTGTCGCTGGTCAGTTTCTTCAGCGGCTTCAAGCATCGGTTCATCCTTCAGCACGTTGAATTCTATCACGTTTTTGTGATTCAACTTGCCCTCCAGCTAGATATCTCAGGATCCCTTCTTACGATTTTCGGCGATAAGTGCAGAATTAAATATGTTTATTTTCCTTTTGGGCATTACTAAAACAAAAATCGATTGCAGCGAATCAGCCGTAATGCGATCTGTATGCACTGTGATGACGTACACATCTAGATCGCTATACGCCGCGACAGATCGCGTTCAGTGTGCCAGAGCCTTTAACGCGCTGAGGCATTTCTCCTTCACTCATAATAATGGAAGTCAAAATGCTAGCCGTTGTGCGACGATGTAATCTGTTGTACTTGAAATTGAAATAAATGAAAATACAACGAAAACACCGAGAAGTAACGCATACATACTTATTTGCAAGCATTCATTCACCTAGCAGATACGCACGTGGCGCATTATCGCATTATCGCATCGGTTATATTATTATGTACTCGTATGTACAATAGAGTAATAAAAAATATAATGAGATTACTACCATGATCGATATTGTATTTTAGTCGTGTGCATTTCATTCGAGTTAATATATTTTATCCTCTTTGCTTTGGCGCTCTATCGATATTCGTATTTTTACTTTGTACACTGGCGAAATGTAAGAAAGAAATTCCGAAATTCGAATCACCGCGATGTTGTAAGGCATAATAAGTATATAATATTAATTTCTCGGGAATGCGACTCTGTTGTAGTAATTGTATAGAATTGGTCGCATCTCGGTCGAACTTGTCACGCGTGAAGGGTCATCGAGCGCCAAAGCGATTTTATACTGCAAATATATAAACATGAATCGATCGACAAGTGAACGCCGAATTCCTCGACAGGGTCAGCTGCGAGAAATTCCGGCCCGGCACCATCCGGTACCGTATGTCGCATGTCCCGGTAAATTATATCACAATCGCGGCGGACCGACCGCGAAAGAGTAGGCCGATTTGAGAGGACTTTTTGATCCTGTCATCCATTCGAAGCGCCGACTGTTGACTTGCATGTACAATAGATCAAAATGAGATATGTATATGTATTAAGGTTCGCTTCGTTCGGCGAACTGAGACGCCCGGTGACATTTTTCCTCGTGCGACTGGACCGAATATTATTCGCGTATCGCGTGACGTATTTCTAATTCTCTGTTCCCATTTTCCGTTTTGTATTATATATTCTTTAAAAGCTTTCAAATCCGCCGGTTTCAAGCCGGTGAAACCGAATAAGATCATAATTCTGATAGACTAGAGCATATATTCCCAATATTTTTTGGCCTACCACCCCGCCCAGCTATTTTGGGAATCTATGGACTAGAGCGAAGACGAGCGCGCTGCGGAGCCCCTCGACCGCTTCATTATTTTCATCTGTTTCTAATATACTGGACCGAAATGAAAAAGAGATCTGAAACCGGCCACGCGAACTTATCGTTATCTTAATTACGCCCAGCTACAATTAATTACCGCGTATAGGAAATTTTCATGTGGCCGTTGACTTTCGGCCGTTGTTTTTCTCATCAATTGTCACACCGCACAGTGAAAGAAATGCGTCGTCGCGTTCGGTCTAATGATCCGGCGATCGGAGGTGCTCGAATGTCTCACTTCTTTCGAAATAGAGAAGCCCTTCTTCTCGTTGCGTGAATTCGCTTCACAAAAACGCCTTTAACTCGTTCATTCTCCTGGATGACTTGGCTGTAAATTAAACTTTTTTCACGGTCGGTCGTATCAGGCCTATCATGGAAGACGAGTTACTAAATCGGACCCCGTAGATCTGATCGGACGTTTTATGTTTAATTGGCTGGATTATCTTTGCCGTAATCCGGAAGTAGATGACGCCTGAATGTCGGTATCGACCCGACGCCGTATAGAGTGACGCTTTCACCAGGGCGTATCGAGAAGCGGTGGGCTCTTTTCGCTTAGTGAGGTCAGTGCGTCCATCGTTGAAATGTAATAAATCCCGCAGGCGATGCTTTTTCGATTCTCCATATCGCGCCCTTGGAATAGAGCGAGCGCGGCGACGCCACGTCCGGCCGAAGGACGCAACGCCTTCGCGCCCAACGCCAGGAGCGGCGACAGCTAACGACGCCTGAAACTCGACCGAATCGCGGCAGCGGACGCTCGAAGAGCAGGCGGGACAAGATGCGAGACGAGATGGTGGTGCGCAAGAATCACGACCACGAATCGGGCTACTACGAAGGCAGCGACAGGGAGTCTCTCAACAACATGGACACCGGATCGGCGGGGGGCTACGGCCGCCAGCCCGACTCCTACGGCAGGAAGTCGCAAGACGTCAACGGCAGGCCGGTGAACCGCCGCGACGGCATCAGCAGCGATCTGACCCGCGCCGCCGCCGTCAAGGACGAGAAGCGCAGCTTTGAAGACGAGTATTACAGTCCGACGTCGCCGGTCTCCGTCGACCGGTGCTGCGCCCCCGCACCCGCCGACGGGTCGTCCGCGCCGGAAGACGCGCCCCTCTGCGACGGGACGTCCGACGCGGCGGACAGCGACGTCTGCAAGAGGACGTCGGGCAGCTCGGGCTCGGTCGAACTGGTCGACGAGATTCCCGCCCCCGCCGGTCTTCTCCCGGCGCCGCCCGAAGAAGATCTTGAACTCACCAACATCAGCAGGATCGCCAAGAAGCGAGGTATTTATCAAATTTTACTTATTCGCGTTCGGTCGACGCCAGCCGATCTACGGACTCGTTTCGCGCATTCGTCAGGGAGACCTTTTCGAGTGTCAAAGATTCATACTGAGGATGAGGAGTCATCGGTCCCTTGCGAGACCTTCGCAAGGTCGCGTCCGCTCGCCGTACAAGTCTCCGAACGAATTTTATAATTAATGCTCGTCTGCTACTACATCTGTATAAGAAAGTGTTTTCAATTCAGTCAGTGCCGTTGCAATATTCAATATTTGATGATTCATCACTGTGTATTGTTTGTGTGGTATTGAGCATTTAACAGTTTAATTATTAATTTTCTTTTTCAAAATTGAATATTATTCAATTAAATGCGTACTCCCTAATTCTTAAACATCAGCAACCTTCTTTGCAACGAAACCATATAATTAATAATATATGAAAATATTAGATTTAAGTCCTCGTTGCCCTTCGACGTGTACTGAAGTTTTACTTGTTTGTTTATATGTATTACATTATTAATTATTAATTATTAATAGGTTATCTAAATGTATTTGTATTTTATTTGTTCGTACAATATCTCATTTATTCCTGAGATGTTCATAGAAATCAATAGTGTACGGTAATTCTATTATAGTGGAATAAGTTCACTTTGCTAATATACCCGTCATACTTATGCTAAATTTTATTTAAGTATTAATTTGAATGTACATATCGCGTGTATGTGTGTGTGTGGAAATGGTTTCTATGCTACTCGTGTGGGTGCTGTACTTGCCGGATTCGGGACCCACTGTCCATACGGATAAAACATTAAATATAATATGCGCTTCCACAGGGTTAATAATTTCTTGCATTGCCAAACAAAATTAACGTAATGTATGACAATAATACCTAGCCCTTTAACCCTTTGAGGAGTTTATACGTACATGTACGCCCGTGCGACTTTTCGCTTTATTTTCAAATACCCGATTTGGTATCTTCGCATAACCTTGTGCTTTCTCTCGGCGATACAGTAAGCGAAGAATGCTCGCGAACACGAGAGTAGTCCACGCTACTGTGGGGAAATGCCCACAATTTAGCATTTTCCCCGAGGAACGTTCAAAAAAATATAGGCGTGGCGTATACATATTTTTTTTCTAATTTAATTTTTTTTTTCAAATGATATTAAATCTCTTACTGGTGAATATTTTTATTCTTATGATGAATGTCGAATCGTTCAGCCGATGCGCTTGTGGAAGGTGTACTGCAATTAATTGCTAACAGTGATCTCACATTAATATATCAATAAGTTTACAAGTTTTAAATAATTTAGAATGCAATTAATTCTATTTAATTGAATACTCCTGCCAAAAAACGAGAGTAGATAAGTAAGATTAGCGGCATCTTTTTTGTTGTGCATTTCAATGTTTGCTTGAAATTGCTTTCCGTTTTTTTTTGTTGAATTGCTTAATAGATCTTCGTGCCTTTTACATGCTTTTCCCAAATTGTTTTATGTCCGAAAATGCATGGTCAACAGAAAAAAATTGTTAATTCAAGATTTTTAAAGTGAGCAAATCCAGGCAGTATCATTCATCATATTGAAATTGTGACAATACTTTTGTTTGGGAAATTAAAACAACCACCGATGTCGCAACGTCCTCTTTGGGATCTTCAACTTCTAATTCTTTTACAAAAACATTTGTAGCTCTCGTGCTATCTATCGACTTATTTATTTGTACATAATGAGTTACGCTACACTACTCTATATCATGCTAATGTTGTCTGCTGCACTAGGCTACTAGCCGAAGTGTGAATGAGGCCTAATCCTCAGTTCTTGCAAAATAGCTTTCTTTCGATTATCACAATGTATACGAGTACAACTTCATGCACGTTCAATCAAAATGATGTAATCTGCAAATCCAAAATTAGTATTCAACTTTTAAGTTTTAATTATCAAATTGTGAAATCTGTGATTTATTTTTGTTTGTTTTTTTTTTATCAATTTCATTGGTTTTTCATAAGAACTGATTATTATTTTAGATAGATAAACACCAGTGTCTCCCCGGTAGCGTAGTTGGTAGCATGCGCGCCTAACGATCCGGGGAATGCGGGT
>JAGVSQ010014946.1:0-10384 GCA_022683975.1 Rhyacophila evoluta
AACTCAAACATATTTTCGACCAATCCTACGCTAGAATTGAAAAATGTTTTCGACCGATCAAACGTCTGACCACACAACATACACACAATTACTCGGTTTTATATATAGATAAGAGAAATAATTCTTGGACTTTAATCGTAATTATCTTATCTATTTAAACACATGAGTAGACTAAAAAATCCAGGATTTTGTTCGAACAGTTTGTATCTAGATGATTATGCTGCAGTCATCTCAAACGCTTGATGAACACAGTATGACATATCTTTGAATAAAGATAATAAATGATATTCCTCTTCCGGTATACTTTCAGCATATGGCTGCCATATTACGCTTCCAGAAGTCTCTGTCACCCGCCAGCCAACTTATGCCAGCATTCCTTTGTCACCGAGTACGTTCTATGGATGGTACCCGCCGGTCTTAATGAAATAATAACACTATAAATATTTAAAAATCTCCTCTACACAATCAAAATCTGTATGCATTGCACTAGTTTCATATGAGTCACGCTTCCTTTTTATATATTAGTGCGCATAAATACTACCATAAATACTACCACTAAAATTCTTCCTATTTTGAAGTGATTCGCATTGAATATATTTTTACTAAAAGCATTTTTTTTTGTTTTGAACAAAGAATTTTACAATGTTTGTAGTTTAAAGTTATAGTTTTATGCAAACTCGGTAGCTTTACTTTAAAAGCTTTTTGTGATAAATTGTTGTTGTTAAAGATAACTTCTCTGTGAGACAGGTTTTATGTATAACATATATTTGCACAATTTAAAGATAATAATGTAACCTGTGAGGATGCAATGCAATATTCACATGATAGGAAGTCTTGTAGATGCTACATGGGCAAAAAGCAACGTTAAATCGTTACAACAAAAATGCAGGGTGATTTTTTATTCTCTCGAATAAACATCGACTAATCAACAGCCAGTGTCCGATTTAAGCTCGCACTGCAGTGGTGATCGACGTATACAGATTGTGCAATGATCGGTAATACTTCGATGTCCATTTCAATGTTATCGAAGCCTTCAGTTCGATGTTCTATAAACGCAACCACGTACAATTAATTGGTGATTTGGCACGACATTTATTGGACAAATCTACCGAATTCGACTTGACACATGTCCCGCGGAATGGGACGTGATACATTATTCGGCCATTTTGTAAACTGAATAGTTAAGTAATGAAAGGGTATTAATTTGATTAGCTTTACCTTTGCTTTGTTAAATAGATTTTAATTGCACCAAACTAGATGTATAGCTTAACAAATTTTGAATGGTTTATTTTACATAATTATTTTGATTCTACTACTTTCTTGCACAGGAGAAATATTTTAAGATGCGTACAACGTCATATTATCATTTGAAATTCATCATTATAAATTGTGTGATTAAAAAGGAAAAACTTCTTATAACAATTCATTGGAGTAGTTAAATATTACTAATGGATTTCTGGTCCAATTCCTAATGTTTTAGCTTTATGAATACTGCTTCATCTATACGAGGATAACATCTCTTATTGTTTATTTTCACACTTTTAGCTTGCCTTGTATTGTGGCGTTTGTTTTATTAATAAAATGCAGTCAGAAACAGATTTTTATATAACTGACATTCGGCTTTATCGGACACCCGCTCATCCGCATTTGCCCGTTATATCGAGGTTATACTGTACTCCGTTTCTGAAACGCTCATTCTCACATTGTTGAGATCCACATACTCTACTTTCAAAGCTAAGATGTCTAAGCTCTAAATGAACTGATTTGCTTAATTTAAATTTGCAGAATAGTTGTGCTATTATCAGTCAAATAATTATTTTCATTTGTTAAAAATACTGTCTGATTCGATACATATATACATGCAGTATCCTTTCAAATATCATTATGTCTAAATTCTCTCTGTCTACTATTAAATTTATCAATAATTCGATTAATAGAATATCAAGAAGCTTACCATGAAACTGAACAAATGAGAAACCAAACATGTTATTCACGGGTATTATTTTACGTATAACCAAAAAGATTCTGTTTATAAATTAATTTTAATTGCTGCTATTTTATCGATCAAGGTAAATTATCATATTTAATCAGGTTATATTATCGACTATACAATAATAAAGATTAATCAAATTAGAACAACGCTAAATATTATATTATATAATACCACACCACTTAACGTCTAACTGATGATAGTGAAACAGTGGAATATACCGTGTTTCTCTGAAATTAAGACCCAGTCTCATATTATTGTTTTCTCCAAAATACGCAATAGAGTCTTTTTTAGAGGATGTTTTATTTTTTTGCGGGAAAATTCTAAGTGATAAAAGAACGTGTTTAATATACACTCATCGATGATTAAAAAGTTAAAATATTGTTTCTTTTTAAATATTCTTTTCTCTCCATTACCCACCACATATCCACACCAGTTATACGGGCGTATAGCGAGTTGCGATGAACGTGAGGCGCTCTTTAAAGCACCAGAAATGTATCATGCCATTGCTTAGCGAGTACAAAGGTGTGCGTGATTTCTTTTCTCATTAATTAAGTCCTGTTAATATTATGTTTTGATGGCAAGAGACTGCCTCGCTCGCCGTAAGATTTCGTATTTTTTTTTCATTTTCTTTCGTAGAAACTAAGTCGCACTCTATCACCAGTCCGGCAAAAATTTTAACTGAATCTCTCACCTCTCAAGCAACATATAGAAATACCCCTAGAGGATGTGACTGTCATCCTGCAATTTGCCACATAATTAAGTAGCAGATTATATACTACCAAGCTGAGAAACGTGGTACAAAACAACCGTGACCTTTAAATTATCATTAAATCAAGTTTTGACAAAATACTTACGACACAATTACTACGGATAGTTTTCGTTCTATTAACTATTTTATGTTCATGGAAATGCCAAAATAAGTCATGTTCGAACATAATTTGAAACTTAATATGTTTCTCCTCATATCCACTATACTAAAACTTAAAATGATGCTGCCAAACGTCGCCATGCGAAGCGCCATCCCATATCAAATAACCTATAATGCGACATTAGTTTAATGAAATAAAAAATACACTTAATATTGATTTTTATAAGGTATTTTAGATTTTAATGCTAGTCATCGATATTATAGTATAATATAACTACGCCATTACGACAAAAACGTGTTTTCGTTACGAATACAAAATCTTGCGTGCTAATATATCCATTAGCTTTCCCTTTTCAAATTTGGAACACGATACGTGTCAAACGATCTCCATTCAAATTAATTTTGTCATTGCCATATAATAAATTTCATTACATTACAATGGTACATCTTTGTCTATTCTTGTCACCCTTACCCCGCCCACCCGGCCCCTCAGCCGTGCCTCCCTTCTGCGCTTCTCCAGTTAATTACCGCCAAGCTGCTTCGTTAGCTTAAGTAAGTTAACAAAAGGATTCCACCAAAGAGACGAGACCAACTACTACCAACCTCCCTGTCGACATTGCGAGATAGGGTAGCCAACTATCCCATACTAAAAATAAATGTACTGAGAATAACACGTTCCTATCTTCGTGATTATTATTATTAGTCAGAATCAGGTTTCAAAATTATTATGAAACCCCACTATTTGATATTCGATTTTCAAATAAATTTATTTAAAATTATCATTGAGATTGAAATATCTAATAGCATAACCTATAAATAAAGTAATAATTCGAATAACACAATACACGGAAACTAAGCAACATGAAAATAATTCAGATAAATCATTTTATTCTTTATCAAAATTGAGTATTTTAAAGGCACTTATAATGTTGAGCTATTTAAATCTTATTTATGTTTGAAGATTATTGTAAGTTGATTGTTTATGATCATACTTTAGATCTGTTTTCATTTTTTATTTATTTATATAGTAATACGATATTTCGATTTTTAACGTCCATAATGGTTGATCAAATAGCGTTATTTACTACGTATCCTTGAATCGATGATTTTCATCTTGTTTTTGTTAATGAAATACTATATAATTCTAAACACAGTCCTCAAGTCGATACTCTAAGTGACGATTTATATCCTGGAAAAAGAATCCCAAAATCCTGCAGGAGAAAAATTATCGATACTGACGACCAGGCATAAAGCAAACTTCCTAAATGATAAACAATCGTGACTAGGCAGAATTTCAGAGAATCAATAACCTATTTCCAGTAACATAAGATAAAGAGACTTTACCACAGTGATTGCACACTTTTAGAGGACGTGATGATACAGAGAAAAATAAGCAGTGCTATCGACTAATGGGGTTTGATGGATAAAGTTTTGAACTCAAATATATTTATTTTTCTCAATTTGAATAATGATCAGCTTCGAGTGCATACTTTTCTTCAACTATATTCGTTCTCTATATATTTTACCGATCCAGTATTATCTGTTAAGAATCATTTTTACCTCTAACTCTATCAAATACATACTGTAGACATGACCCAGTGATCTTCAAACATGCCAGTTTCCTTCCGATCGGAAGAATAAATAAGCGGTATTGGTTGTTCCATAGGCATCCACAACACTCGACATAAAATAAAAATGAATGGGTAGTTGTTATATATCGTATTGAAGTACAATACTATATAATATAATAAGAAGAATTACAAATATTATCGTGAAGATTCAAATATATTCCTTGTTCAGTAAGAATCAGAAATGATTCTTTTTCTAGTGTAATTTATTTGAAAAAAAGGTAGATATTTAAAAATAGAACGCTTGGTTATTTGAACGTCATTTGAATAAACTACTGTCTCTTAAACACGACACTATCCGTGTTGGCGCAGTTCTCTGTTTATGAATAACCATTCCGTTTTTAAATACCACTTTATGAATAATGTTTTTGAACATTTGACTTTTTGCTAGATTAGCAAGCGAAGTATTTTATAAAACTATTTCTTTATTGTGTAGTGAGTACCGCTTTTAATGTACATTTAATAATATATTTATGCATCTCAGTGGCGTAGCTACCATGGAGCAGCTGGAGTGAATTACTCCATAATTCTAGCTCACTGTGAAAGCTAAAAAAACGAGAAATTATAATTTTACTTTAATGCTTTATATCGAAATCAAAATAACAAATTTCAGCGTATTTATTTTCGTTAGGCATATACATTTGCTTATTTTGTTAAAGTTAAAATTTATTGTAAAAATATTATCTTGGTGAACATATATTATCATACATTATAAAATAAAGATGTAATTTTAAAACATTATTTTAACATTACTCAATATTTCAATAGATCGAACAATTGGAATAATTTTTTTTTAAGAATTACTGGTTATATTGAAAAAAACTTTGTCTGGAATAATTGATTAAAAAAAATACTATCTTAAAGATAGTCAATCAATCAATATAATCAAGTATATATGCTTACTTCAAGTTGTTACTTCAAAATATTGTATATCATTATAATCATTACTATTAATTAATCAGTTGAAGTGATATCATCCGCACAGCACACGAATTTTTTAAATTATGTATCAATATTATTGAAATTTTAAATAAATCAATACAAATTTAAAAAAAATTCTAAATTCAAATCGTTGACATCAAATTAAAATGGTTTTAAATACTTAAGTAATTATTTCACTTATTCATTATACAATAATATATTATCTTATAATATAATTTTATATTGTAATTAAACTACTTTTCATCCCCCTTTAAATTAATCTGGATTCTATAATAAAACATAATATATAGTCCAATCACATAAAATAGTAAGTAAATATCGTATTTGAATTGGTATACTGTAATATAGACCTTTATTTCGCCTGGCAACACCCGATTTAAATTGGCATCTGAGATATGTCACAACGGTCACCTTCTCATATCAGTCCGTTACTGACTAACATTATAGGATTCCAAACAATAAAACGTTACAATGTTGTATTGTTGAAGGGTATGGTGAACATCAAAAGCTATTTTGAAATCAACCCTCTCGCAGTGGCGCGGCGTTATTATATTAAATAAATATTACATAGAGATGTGCATCTCTAGAGTAATGCATCCCGTTGCATCAGGGAATATAACGTCTGCGTCATATCGGATCATATGCTTGAAAGAGATATGTTCCGGCGATGCAAGATAACCCAATCCGTTGCAACGTAACTAATGTATCATCTCGATAGCTGTAATAAAATATAGCCGTTACTTAAAGTTCACAGATAATTTTATTGCATCAATCATTTGCTTCGTTTTTCTTTTAATTAAACGAACTAAGAGTCAGTGAAATAATCAATAAACTATAATCTTATAATCGATATTCGAAATATTTGTAGCATATCATTAAATACTGGAAAACAGCATGGAATAAACTTTACACCATATCCATTTTCACTGTGGGGCATGTATAATAGATCTGAGCTGTGAACAATTTTTTATCGATGTTGTTTTATAAATTTCTAAAATAGAATTTGTTCAACTCACCAAGTAGGCTCTCTCTATTTTCTTCTCTTTTTAAAACTCTGTCATTATAATACATTTTAAGTTATTTTCCATTGTTAATTTTGTTAGACTAATTGTTAATTGTTAAATTTTACTTCTCACATGTTTTTTTATTATAAAATAAATGTATACTCTTTTTTCATTTAGTCTTTGTTTCCAATGCTTTGAATTAATAATTTGTAATATTCGCAACATGTGAAATAAAATAAATTATAGTTGACTAATATAGCCCGTTCAATATTTTATAACATCATCATAATTTATTTATATTGTCCAAACGAAACTTCAGAATATTAAAAGTTGCCAGGAAATGAAAAATTTACGTTTTAACAGAATATGTGTGTTTTTAAAAACATTTTTTATCACTCATTATGTTTTGCAAACGACGTGACACGTGGACGATTAAATAACAAACAAGAGTCAATTTACATCACTGAAATATTTTTTGAAAGAGTTTTTTATGGTAGTTTGTCTTCTCCAAATTTGGACCATATGGATCGTTCTAATTTAAAGACTTTTTGACTAATTGTTTTTTTACTAGAGGTATTTATCAGACAATCGCTCAATCCACTATTTTATAATTCTATATATGTTTACACAGCTAGAAGAATCGAAGCTGCAATCTTGACAAAGCGCATGCGTTTACTAAAATAGTATTTATAATTATAAAAAAATATCACTTTATAAATATAAATGTTTATATAATACTTGTATGACCCAAATTTTAATAATTACATTTGCCCCAATTCAAGGTGATAAATACATTTATGCATCATCTTCTATACAGTCTGCTCTTATTACTACATCCAACTCGTTGAACTTTTACATACAGAAATTAATATCTCATACAAATACAGTTATAGTATTTAAATCCATGTTACTCGATTAAAAACATGTCACAATCGCGTATACTTGTTCATAATTGTGGATATAGTAGCAAAACAAACTCTTACTTTAAATTAATTAAAAGTTAAAATATCTCTATTTTTAATTATTTTGATAAGGTAAAATAAATACTCGGAACTATTACTTTGTATGTTTAAGGATTATGCTACAGGCCGTCACCCGTATATTAAACTTTGAGGACAGATGCTTGTGGCGAATACTGAATATATTAATAATAATCCAACTGACTATACAACCGTTTATGACCATCAAACTGTTGATATGGCATTGGAACTGGATACATTGAACCTTGATTTCTAATCACAAATACATCAGAGAACGTCAGTGTCAACTACACCTTTTTAAGGCAACCAAATTCGAGCACCGTGAAAAGCTGCTAAATATATAGTATAATTAGCAATACGCTTTCAATACCGAACGATATTAAATGATACCAAATGATAAAGACTATTAAAAGCGCACGTTTATTATCATTAAATATGTTAAAAATATTACAAATGATCGGTTTAAGCCATAGGTTCCCACAGTATTGTACCGCTCCCTGCGCTGAAGCTTTCTAGGGGTGCAATAGTGGTTTCAATAGCATTTGAGGGATGTTAAACCACTTGGTGGGCGCTAGTTCTTTATAGAATACATTAATAATTACATTACGCGAGCCAAAAAAATCGAGGAACTTATGATTGTAAGCACTAAGAAGGTATTCGAGAATTTGGGGGGATGCTGACTCCTTGAATAAACAAGAAAGCGGTGAGCAATTTTGAGTATTGAGAAAAACTTTAGAAACTTGTGGCTTAAACTTTAAATCATTTGCAACACGACATGTTGTAATAATAAATAGTTTAAGTTATTTAAAACAAATATAAACAAAATAAATTTTGTAGAAGTGAAATCAAATAAAAAAAGACAAGAAAGAGTTTGTCTACCTAAAAAGTTCGACGGATAGATATTCTAAAAAATATACAATAGCATCCATTTAAACTCACTTTTTTACTGGAAGATATCGATAACCGAGGCAATTTTGTTAAAAATTACCATTGCCTTACGTATTGGCATGACTACTGACAGGCTAGTATTGTACTTTGGAATAAAAAAAAACAGCCGATATTCACATGCTTCATTTTGAAAACGAATTTGAACGATGCGAGTCGTAAGGTATCCAATAAAATTTTGAATTTATTGACTACAATAATAACTCAGCCGGAAAGCTTTCAGTACCAGCCTTTCAAGAGTCTTCAAAAAGCTTCATATTCAATGTTGCTGATTAAACTTGCGTAAGCCTTGAATATTACATTTCGTCGTGAAAATCTATGAAAACGAGCCACGTATAAATGCTTTATCTACCCTATCAATGAAATGGCATTCAAAAAGATCTCTTATTTATTTACCTCGGTATTTCGGTAAAAGTCTGACTGAGTACGAAAATTTACGATGAAAAACTTGTATGGCATCTATAAATATGAGAGTATTCTTTCACTAAAAATAAGTAACGTCATTTATCTTTATCGTGATAACATTTACATTACGGAACATTTCATTATTTGTTCTTAATTAATAAAATTTATATTTGCAAATACAAATCCGTTTTTTTAAATAGTAATTCATTATAACTAAATAATTCCATTTTGCATCTTCAAGCTGTATATAAACTAATATTTTACCGGCGAAAGTATTTTTCGTTAATAATAATTTAAGCGTTGAACTAAAATAAATACATATTGTTTACTAATACGAGTATATTAACCAGTATTTAAACTAATAACTAGAAAAAGTGTACTTTTTTGCCGAACTATTTACTGAAGACATGTATTACTCCGATGTTGATAATTTCAAATTCTACCATGAAATATCGACGTTGATATTAGAGTTAATATACTAGAATATTATTAGGGATATATTTCCGAAGTGAACTTATTCCACCATGTCAAAATTTAAAGAAAAACATTTTGAACAAGTATTTTTTGTACATACGAATCATACAGTATGTAAACCAGTAGAAAAATCAATTTCAAAAACAGCTATAAATAAAAATTAACATTGAAAAAACATGCTGTGCCGATTTTCTTTACAAAAATTACTCCTTCAAATATTTTCCCCAAAATTTTGGCATATTGGAACAAGTTATCTTATGTACTCTATATACTCCTTATATAGACGTAATACACTATCATATTATAATTAAAAGCATCCCAAAATGAGCAAATACTTTTAATTTGTTACTATTATTTTTATGTTTTTTTACAATTTCTATTTGTTGTTTGATTGTTTCGATTTCCATCATCGTCTAATAATGTCGAGTAACAAAAATATCTATTTTGTGTTGCCGCAAAAAATGGCGGTAAATTTAAAACGTCAACTGATTTTGGAAAACTTTTGTAATATAATATTATTGGCCTGATATCAAATTCAATTTCAATATTATATTTGATTAATGTGTAATATTTAAAAGTTTGACAGTATCATATTAATGATAACAATTTAGATATATTGTTAACCATCACATACGCATGAATATATTTACTCTAATAGCTAATGGTGTGTACTAAGATAATATCATAGCATGTGGTTGGTGGTGAGTGATCTTGATTGAGATTACACAATTATATCAAATTGTGGTTTTGCTGTATTAGTTTCATATTAATTACTGTCTTCGTTAATCTCTTTGTTATAATGTAGGATTACAGAAAATATATCGGAATTATGTTACACGTCATGTCATAAGAGAGTTCCGTTATCACAGTTAAAGGATAGAAAATTTTTAATGTAATCTGTCAACATATTTACTTAATACGGTAAAATTAGTCTTGACAATGCGGAGAATCATATAGTTCATTAAATGTATACTCAATCAAATTTTCTGGAATTCTTAACATTCACACAGTTGAGATTGATATATTTCACTTTTGCAGGAAACATTATAAAAAAAAAACAATATAGATAATATTTATACAACAATACATGTATTTAATATTTTCGACTGGTGGTGCTTGATGGAAATTGATTTTAAATTCTGAAT
>JAGVSQ010014947.1:0-10384 GCA_022683975.1 Rhyacophila evoluta
TTATGTAATAGTTTTATTTGTCAAAATATTTTTGCAACGATTCAAAATATTTATTTGAAACAAATATGGCAAAAATATAATGATCAGCCAAATAGTTAACGATTGGCTGCCAATCAATATATATTTTATGAAAATGTGTGGAGGCAACTTTGCGCATTATAAAATTAATATGCTACACACATATGGTTAAAAAAGATTATTTGAAAGTTGAAAAAATATTGTAAGCTTCGTATTTATAATTTTTTTTTAGTAAAATTTTATTTGGTGAACTTAAAAACTTTAAAATATATTAAACGTACACATACAATGGACGATAAAAATACGTATAGGTAAACTCTTACTCTGGGGTCCCATTTTTCTGATTAAAAATACCTGTACAAGTAACACTATTCAGTAGTAGACATTAAATCGGTTTTTTAAACTGTTTATGTAAAGCAAACATTCACAGGAGCGACTGAAAATGTGTCCTCAGTGACTAGGTCACCATTGTAAAAGTTTTTCATTAAAATTCGTCGCAGGGTTAGGAGCACCGTATCTGCTAGAACGCACGCTTAAAGTTTACAATTCATTTTAGCACATTTAATGTTAGTGAAAACTGTCAAACTAAGTTTTGTTAACATTATGTAAATAAAAACGAGCTGTAGACGAAAGATAAAATGAATACAATACATGACTGGGGGGAAATTTTATTTCGTAACAAAGTGTAGTTTGAATTGTATTTGGTTCAATAATGGAATATTTTTATTGTCCTGTTGAAGGTTTAAATTAATGCTATCCTGCCCTTTAATATTCAAATATAATACATATAGGCTGCAGAAAGACAAAATTACGTAAAGCTTTTTTAAAAGAGCTTTTCTCTATAATTAATATTTTTGATTGATGGTGTTTGATGGAAATTGATTTTAAATAATTTAGCTTTTTTCTATACGTATAATCTATCTTTGAAATAGATGTACGCTGCAAGCGTCAAATAAGAATCTAAATTTATATTTAAGTTGAAAAAAAGAAAACCTTCAAAATTTGTTACAATGAAAAAGGACGTCCACCATATGAATTTTACTATTTTTTTATTAAATGGTTTATAAAATTAATGGCAAATTGGGTAGATAAAATATCAGCTATAACTTTCGTGCACTTAAAAATTTTGTGTATATAATATTTTTACTTTGACCCGAAATCATTAAATAAATTTTGGAACCATGCTCTTGCAAAATTTATTGTGTGGGTTACGTCCATTTACCTTTTTACAGTAAATCCAATCTTAGGTTCAAATCTTAGGTGCTTTGCATTTCATTATAAATCGTTAATTATGCGAAAAAGATTTCCAAAATTAGCAAATTTACTTGAGCTTTTCAGTCAAAAAGCTTTTTTAAGCTTGCATTGAAATGAGGCTGTATTTACAGTTTTGAATTTTCGCAAAGTTTTCTTTAAGAATTTGCTGATTGTATCGGTTAAGTTTTCAGTTTTCTAGAAATGAGGTTTAATTGATTTTGTTTCAAACTTGGTAGACGTATGACTGTTGCTGATTCTGAAAACACTACCTTGTAGTTTATATAGTTTTAAATAAACACTCGAAACAATAAATCACTTCTTATACAAACATTTCATGAATAAACATTTATTACAACAGTAAATGAAGAATTGTCATTAACTCTGTTTATTTACCAACATTCAACACATCTTCTTCAAACGCTTTTCACTATTCTGTTAATACTGGTTCTCCTGTTTTTCTCTCTTATAAAATTACGAGGAATACGAGTTCAATTCCCACATTTGTCGGATTTTAAGCATCATTGGGTTAACATTCATATACTTTACCTTTGAAGTGGATATCGTCACACTGTGTGTAGACTCATATGCTCCACTTTAGGAGAAAATAAGATATATTACTTATTTTATTACTATTATTAAGATAAATCACCTAACCTAACACAACTTAAATAATTAGTTTCGACTTTATCCGTATATTAATACAAACCATACAAAATATAAGACACTTCATTAATAGAAGAAGAATAAATTAAAAAACACAATAATTTTATAATCTATTATATTTTAACGATTTTTTTACATATTACAATTATATTATAATTAATTTAAAATAAAATATATGTTAAATTATAATAGTTACATAGATTTATTTTGCGGTATTTTATTTTCCATATATTAATTAATACATTTTAACAACAAATTTGATATGATATACATAACTAAGCGAACAATAGTTAACTAAAAATCTCTGTGCTTTTAATTATAATATATATTACTTTATAGTTTTTTTACTATGATTTTATAGTGTTATACATTTTACAATTACAAATAATTTCATACGAAGAGTTTAGTAGATTCCCATAAAAATAATTTGTGGAAAAACAAAGGTACACAATTGAACGTGCAAAATTGTAAACGTTCACCAAAAAGTGGTGAAGTATTAGCGAGGAAAAAAAATAGTTAATTGAAAATCAGTTTGGGACAACTTTTGTCAACAGAAATTTGTTTAAACTATCATCGCAGCTCTTTGATTCATAAATACAAAAAAACTTTCAAATACTTTCATTTTTATCTTATATAACAAGCATGCCCAAACCTTAGCCCATGGGTCACATGTGACCAATCGAAGGTTTTTGTGGCCTTTTCGAAGTTTTAAACTATCTATGTATTTTTCGGAATTTTTCATGTTTTCAAAACGTTAAAATATACAATTCAAGAACGAACGCGAATTCCGTTTTGCAATGCCTATGTGTGGCCCATCAAAGACATGCGTTATTTAATTTGGCCCACCAAATGATTTAAATCGGGCATCTCTGTACTATAATGGTCACAGTATATTTTTTAGATTTTTAAATCTTATCGAAGTTACATTAATGTCTAAACGTACCTTTCTGGAAAAACGATATAGAACTGAAGGTAAGAAGTCACATTTTTGTAAACAAACTTGCAATAGAAGACTTCTCTGTTAGATTATCGAACCGAATTGAAAAGCTCTTGCATTTCATAAGCTTTTTCTTAAATACTTTATTTTAGATAATTATTTATAACTGCTTATGGATTGGCTTAAAATCACTTTTAGAAGATTGAAAGGAAATAATTATATGTATAAAATAAGTCTATAGGTTATTTATCCTTTTCGTGATTTCATTATCCACGATCTTAAGGTCTGATGTATGCATAAAACAACTTGTGGTGCGTAGTTAAAAAATACAATATCTTAAAAAAGCATATAGAAAGAGAAGAAAGTCTTCATACAGCAGTGAATAGATGATAGAAATAGATATAGACCATACTGTTAAAAACTATGCTTTAAATAATTGTATTTATACAAAACTATAACATGTATTTACTTAATTATTATATCTAAAAGTAAAAATATATTTAAAATAAATGCTGTTTTGTGTTTATCAGACATTTAAGTCCCTAAAATATAAGTTTTTTTACGGCAAAGTGGTTAGTATGCGCGCTTCAAAACTGGGTGTTACGGTTTCTATTTCAACAACTGCTACATATAATAAAAATACGAACATACAAGATTGGGATTGTACTTTGTTAAGGAATTAGCCGACATTTAACTCTCGTGAAAAATTTCTGTGAGGACACGTTGCGAAAATACATATGTTCCAGTGTAGATCCTTATGATCCAGTTTTGGAGCGGTCATGGAAAAATATACGTTAAATTGACTAAAAAAACAAGTTTTTGTAACTTAGGCTTATAAATGTATTTATATTTACAATAAGAAATAAGATTACCATAATAATATTTGAAAGACGTCTACGTTTCACACATGGGCCAATCTAAGATGGTAATACACTGAAAATGATGCAAGCCTATAGGTTTGTAGATTTTATAAAGTATTATTATAATCTAAGCCAGAGGTTACCAAACTACAGCCTTCGGGCATAATTTGACCGTAATCCTCATTTTTTTTCAAAATAACTTTTTATGTTGTGTTCCGCAAAAGGACGCCTAAATATAATAAGCGCCCTTTTATAAGAAAAATGAAACGAAAGGTTCAAAAAAAATTTTGCTCAATGGTGGCTTCTACCCACAGTGCAGCACTGATTGTATGTAATTGCATATGAAACTGATACATAGCCATATAAAAAAACTAATCATAGTATTATTTATACATTATTTCTCCTATTTACATCATATATATTAAACTAATTTTGAAGTTTATAAATATCTTCATTAAAATATAAGCTTAAGCGAATGCGATTTGATAGATTATTTACGGTTGAAAAATTGCATTAAATTATAATTCTACAAGTCAATTAGTTTTGTTGACCTATGCGGGGCATATAGCCACCACAAGATGACTCCAGAACTCTATTTCACCTGTCTTGCATCTTCACAGGCCATGCCACTGAGTATATCCTCTGGAGTAATCTGGTGGTCTATCAAGACACTGAAATCTCATCTAAAAAGAAACAAGCAAGATCTGGCTTTCTGAAGGCATCCGCAGTACATGCTTCAGCGCTGTTACATGAATTTTAGTGTGACAGGAGGCTGCTCTGTTTGATTCTTTTTCTCCGAGTTATTTACCACTTCAGCCCAGTATCTGACACAGACATCTGTTCTCAAAGCTCACTATACGATCTGAACTTATTTTGAGTGCCACGACTCGTTGCCATACAGCAACACTGGAAGAATTCATATGCCAAGCAACCTAAGCTTGGTACAGCTTTTTTGAATGATAATTAGTTATGAGCATAAATCTTTAAATTCCTATAAATTGATATACATCTGCTAGATCTGCCCATAAGCTACATAAGAATTATAATTTAATATATCAATCAACCGTCATGAAATGGATTTTACTAAGTAAATAATAATTTAATTGATAACAGTATATGAAATTTATTAATATCGACTATGATTTTAAAGTATCCATTTAAATAACTTGATTACAATATATCTCAATAATCACTTTTTAAAAATTAATGTTATCGATTAAAATTACAACCATGTAATTTATTTAAACCTCCGTTTCACTATTAAAATAAATAATGATTATGTGTAATTACTAATATATTATTTATAATCTTTATCATATTAGCTAGATAGCGTTTAATATAGACGAGTAAATATATATGTAATTTTATACAGTGTGTTGAAAATGGTTTTATAATTGCATTTAAAGTATAAGATAAATCCAAGAGTTGAAATTTAAAGAAGTTCATCTCTGAGATCCTCTCCATCTCCGTTGTGGTGGTTTGTGCGAGACGCGGCTGTGGTCCCGCAGGCCTGCAGTCAGACCTTCTCTTCGCCAGGCAGGGCATGTGGCGTTGAGCGTACAAACTGTGGAAAATGAATAGAAGCAATATTTATATAAAGTTTTTTTTTAAATTGCAGTTATTATAATAGTGACAAAGCTTTTAATCATGACAGATCGTATCATAAATATTATCGACCTTGGCAAGCCAAAAAGGTGTTAGTGACAAAGCTCTACTTTTCAGGAGAGCGAAAATAGTGATTTTTTTAGAACAACTGTATTGAAATACAACCTCCATCTAACTATTTAAGTTTTTTTTTCAATTTTCTATAAAAGCATCATATTTTCTTTCATCAGAATTTTTAAAAAGTAAAAATAGACTCTTCAAATCACTTTTACACGATTAAAATTACTTTTGGTTTCTTAGAAATATTGAATATAAAATTACAAATAAAACACCTTACATTTTTTCGTTGTTTTATCGTTTATTTCATTTTTTCTTTTTCTTCCATGTCCGCTCAATAATTGGATCATATCAATTATGGAAAGGACAAAAGACGTAACCCTTAGCTTTTTTAAAATAGCTTATATTCGATAATTACAATGTATACAACTAAGCGCATATTATATCAAAATTATATCAAAAAATTAGTATCTTAATTTAACTTTTAATTTTGAAAAACGTAGGGCATGTAAATTCGCGACCAGGAAAAAGGGCTTCAATCACATCAATTATATTGATTTTTCTTAGATAATTCATTTTTTTAACTAATTAAATTGGGTAAATAAACCACCAGATTAAGTATTCACGCACTTTAAGGTTGTGTCTATTTGATAATCTGATTTTGGCCCAAAATCATTAGACGGACATTTTTTGTGCCTTGTGAAAAATTTGTGCTGTGTAGGTTACGTCCTTTTTCGTTTCCACGGTAGATATAGATACACATGCTGACTCCAAGCGTCCCTGTCACCTGACAGTATTTTTGTATTCTTCCAGGTCATACCTGCATCCCGTAACTTCATCAAATACATTTTAAGGACAGTATATGTTTATATCAAAAAAACCTCCAAGAAAACTTGATCGAAAAATCGATTTGGTTTTAAGATCTATACAATGCTAAAATATATAACTCCGCTATTTTCAATTTTTAAAAGATGTCGTTTGTAAACAACTCTGCATATTGATTGTTTAAAATATGTTTTTTTTTTTTCAAAATAATCGTAAAAATAAATAGCAAAATAGCTTTTACACTCCTCTGTAAAATTATCAAAAACGGAGTCAACAAATTTGCACTTCAACTTAAGCCATTAATATTAAAACCTCAGATGTTTTAACTTAATAAAATTATAAGTTCATAAAACATATTTAATTCAAAATTCATACTCTAATATTGAGATAAGAAAAGCTTTGTTATAACTATAATAAATGTTCTAATTTCTCATTTTATATAGGCGCATTTACCAGTAAAGACAAAAAGTGTTCGCATTAAATCTATATATTCTTAACGTGTCGAATGCAGATATAACATTATATTATGCCTAAATCTATAAAAAATAAATAAATCGGCCCTGTCTAGACTTATATTATAGATTATAGAGCTCCGGTCCTATTCAATTTAAATTACATATTATTTTTAAAGACATGAATTGAATTTATTTAACTTTGAATCGAATTTTATAAAAAAATATTATTTCAATCGACTATGGCCAAAACTGTTTTTTACTTTATTTATTATTAAATTTGATCAAATACGTGTTTTTAAACTATTTTTTAATGTAGGTCCATTCTACGTCAACACGCACAATGTGAAGACTTGTTTTGGCAGATTTGTTCACAAAATTTTACTCTCAATCAAATTATACTCAATCTATTAGTCATCTAGTTTTACTCAAATTATTACATTAGTTAAATTTCTTATATTATTGAGTTATTTTTTATGTATACACGTCTTAAACACTAAAATCTTTCACTGCTATCAATTCAATTAAAATCATAAAATCAATCAAATTGGATATGCCAATTTGTAAAAAATACTATTTTATTTCTAAAGACCGAATAAAAAAAATTATTTCAATTTGGTAAGAATGAGTAGGAAATCACCATATGTGGCCACTCCCGTTTTGGAATCAAACGAGCGCTTGAGAACAAACTTGAACCCATATGACTGATCTATGTGAAATTATAAGTATTTTTGTGAACAGCCATATAAATAACCTTTCGTTTCTTTACAAATTTTAACAATTATGTAAATAGTATAAGTGAATTTTTAACGGTAAAGTCAACTTTTTTTCCTAATGTTTTTGTATAATGTATTAAACTAAAAAGCTAAATTTGACACGAATTCGGAATTTTCAGCTTACATCTTTTTGATGGAACGTATATTAAATTGTATATATTGTGATTATCGAATAAAAGCTATTTTGAAAATTGAAGAATACGTTCTTTTTCCTTTCCTCGGATCTAGCATAGAAATTTAGTGCAAGACGCCGTAAAATAAATTGAAGATAACATAGAAGAAAGGATGATAGTTATTGGTAGAATGGCATTAGAAATATCAAATTTATATTGATAGTGGTTTAAGTGAGTTGATAATCAACACTTGCTTTCCTCTTCACCACCCGCTCCGTGTCCACACCCGTTATGCAGGCGTATACCGTAGCGTAACGAACGTGAGGCTCTCTTCATACGCACTAAAAGTGTCCCAGGAGTAGCTTACCAAGAATTTGGATAGCGTGCACTAGAGTATGCGTGATTTCTACTCTGACTAATTATACTCTATTAAAATCTAGCCTTGTCGAGAAAAGACCTCGTTTGCCGTAAGATTTTGCAAATTTCGATAATCAACAATATATATTATATTTCAGTCAAGGATTCTTAAATCTATTGAATACGATAAACAAAACAAACCTTGAATATATCGGGTTAAGTTACGCTGAAAGAATAACACACTGAAGTATGCTTTCAGAATAAAAAGAAAATCAGGAGAAAACTGTGTCATGAAAATAAAAAATGTCGATTTTTACGGTACGCCCATCTCTCATAAATTCCTCTGGGATGGCACACCATTCTAGTAAATAAAGTAAGGAATCGAAAATTTAATGCGACATTTAGGCGAGGCAAACTTGAGAAAAATGGAAATCCTTACCGATATATATTGATAAAACAATAAATATCATTGAATCGAGCCATAAAGTTCTTATTATTATGTTTGTGAAGCCATTTTGCGACATATTTTATAATAGTTAACGCTCCAAATAGAATGAAAAATGTTTTTTTTATAAACTTATTAGCCACCGGAAAAAATAAAGTTTTCGAGGTTAAAAAACTAAGGAATAAACTCTCTGTAATGTTTAAAGTTATTCGCAAATGCCGGAAACAATTAAAATACAAGCTATGGATTATTTTAGAGAATTTCAATTACACTTAGGTCATCTTACAATCAGTGAAATTGTAAAGATTTTAAAAATACAGAATAATCAATATAAAAAATGTTTTGGATTATACGTGTCACTTTAGGCAATCAAATGTTATGGCTTCAAATGCAATGATGATAAGTTCACGTTTAGCTGAAAAG
Organism: Rhyacophila evoluta; assembly: GCA_022683975.1. Taxonomy (NCBI): domain Eukaryota; kingdom Metazoa; phylum Arthropoda; class Insecta; order Trichoptera; family Rhyacophilidae; genus Rhyacophila; species Rhyacophila evoluta. The sequence continues at coordinate 8,786 of JAGVSQ010014947.1, forward strand.
AATCAATAAAATAATCTAGTCGCACCATGCTGTATGCATATCACGTTTTAATGTGACAACTATAATGGTAAACAAAAATTTAAAATAATGCAGTGGCGAATTTATTACTCAAGAGGCCCCGGGCGCAACTTCATTATAGGTCCTAAAGTTTTTGGTTTCTCGCGTTTTAAGGCCTATTTAGATAATTTCATTTTTAAGGTTTCATTGAAAATTTTAAGGCACCACTAGTGTGCTTATCGGTAGATCCGCCACTGGCTAAAAATACACGAAATTTAAAACATTCATTATCTCTTAACTAAGATTTTCAAATTGTCTTAATATTTGGTTGATGTAGCGATATGTAGCATACAAATATTCCCAAGTGAAGAATAACTTTGAAAGAGTTCCATCAACCGCCTGATTGGTAAGGCCGGTACTACGATATCAGAGAGATAACAACAAAGTGTCGGCAACAGGGATGTAAAATATTTTTAAATGGGTGAGTGAACGAGTGAACAAGCTGTTGTAATGACATGCTCACTTACTCTGTGACCAATTTATAGCTAGTTTGCATTTATGCTACCGACACTTTGCTGCTGTCGCTTTGCCACCGCGGCATCTATTGTAGCCTCGGCCTAAGTTATTATATTTTATAACACGGAAAAAATTTCCACAAAAAAGTCAACAAACCAAAAAGAGAAACATTATAACCTTGCGCAGGTTGTTTATTCGTCAAATAAAATATCACTCAATTACATTTCAGGGGAAGGTTTGGCAAAACGAGACGCGATGAAACGTGACGTTTAAGTCGAGATGGATTTAGTATTATTTTTAGTTAGTTCATGTCACTGAAATCAAACAGCTGTTATAGAAACTGAGAGAAAATTACATTCAAAGTAATTTAGTCTGGCAACACTGTTTGTTATTACATTATAATATAATTCTGTTTATACAAATGGAAGGAAAATTTATGTTATTTCGACGAGTCACTCATATATTTATCTTTGTTGAGATGTAATCCATCATAAACAGTAATGGTGGGCTGCAAGTATCTTAACATGAGACTTGTTTAATCTCAGATATTAAAGAATCCAAAAGTAAAATTGTTGTTAGATATATATCGACTGTGTAAATTAAAAAGGACGAACATACTTTTGACTGACGTGAATAAATAAGGGCGGCTTATATTTCATGTTTAATATGGAGAATCTTTTATTTCGTTAAGTGATCAAGTCTGTCAATATCACAGATGAATACTAATTATATGAACAATATGAAAAAAGCTTATATCGTTGAAAATATTCACGATTTGTCTGTTAACAAGATAACAACGTAAAAGACAAACGCCCAGCTTAAAACAGCTCACGTGATAAATGCTCACATAGACAAACACGTGCAAGACATTTTTGCACACATGCAAATGCGACCAGAGAAATATTATGACATTTTAAACTGAATTTACGTAATTATAGTATACGTAAATACATATAGCCTATAGAAATTAAAAAGGACGTAAGCCACGTATAATAAATGTTACAGGAGGCACAAAAAAGTTTATTTGATGTTATAAATGAAAAATGTGTAAGTGTACACTTGCAATAGAATGAGAGATCTATCCTA
>JAGVSQ010014948.1:0-10383 GCA_022683975.1 Rhyacophila evoluta
CTGCTAACTTCAGACATATTTCCGAAGTCGCGGACGTTTTCCTTCATTTTTACCTCGCACACTATATTGCGATGTTTCCCCAAATAGCTTGTAATCGTAAAGTAGCTGTAATCACAAGTTGACACAACTGAAATTGGTTGGCCTGTCTATTCAAAACATGCAAAACCATTTATATCCAGAACATGCCAGCCTTTTATGATCATATATTCCTTCTGTCACACTATCCGGATGAGGAGTTAGCATTACTTTAGTTTTCATTAAAACACACGATGAATTTCGCTTACAGATTGAATAATAATTGTATGTACATATATGGGACAAATAGTTACGTTCATACTTACTGCTGAAGCTTTTGTTATGGACAATCAACTTAAAAGGCTTCATGATGAACTATTGTGCATAATATGATAACAACACTGTTTGACCTTATTGACATGCTATGGTTTTATCGTCTTTTGCAAATATATTGTTTGCAGAATTTATTGAAACAATATTTATCGAATCTATCAATGTGAAAAGCTAGCATAACTCGAGGGATTGATATCATTTCGAATTATTTTCACGTATATGGAGTTAACAAAACACCGATATTTTTATGACAGAAAGCACGCAGTGGGATAAAACTCAACTGTCAAATTGATGTGAATTGAAGGTCACGACTGATGTGAAGTTGTCACTATTCAACTCATACAATAAATAATTTATTTAACTAACTAGAATACGAAAAAAACGATAAGGGATACTTTATCGAAACATTTCCTTGACTGTAAACAGAACACAACTCAATATAAAAAAAAAAAACATGTAAATAATACCGATGCTTTCATCTTATTTTCAAAAAAACTCAATCTTTATTATAACAATGCTTTTTTGACAAAATTATCTCCAAAATTTAAAAAATGATACGTTTGTTAAAAAATAAAATAATATGTGACAACACAAACATGCGAAAACAGGAATTCACCCAAACCCGTATAACGTGGTACTTTTACGGCACGGTTTCAATATAACACGCAAATGCAGAAAATGCAAGAACTCCTACGAAAAAAAGGAATTTTGCTTTTAAAATATAATTGATTCTGGACAATGCACCAGAAAATCCGAAAGATTTAAGACATCCAAAAGTTTAAATAATTTAGAATTTAAAATCAATTTCCATCAAGCACCATCAGTCAAAAATATTAATTGGTTAAATATTATGTTAATCACGAAAAACTTAATTTAACATTTTAGGCGTATTATATTTATTAGATATTCACATAAAAATTCGATGATGTAGATGTAAATTTAACAGTTCTACAAATTTGTAAAAACACCCAAGTCGAAATTGTACAGATATCGTTTCTGCATCTATCAAAGAAATAAAACAATCCACTTAAAATACGAAACATTTAACATTTGTCATAGTATTGCTGGAGAGGGATTTGACGACATGGATATTTAATAAATATTGAAGAAATATTAGAGTACTAAGATTTTAACGAACAAGAACTAGTCGAAATGTTAGATGAACCTACCATGAAAACAGTTGCAGCGAAGCAGCTAAATGTTACACATTAAAAACAATAAATGAAGATTTTAGGTTAATTGATAAATTTGAACATCTTATACATAGAAAATGATTCTATTATGGAAAGAGGTTTGAATTTCAAGAGAGAATTCTTAAAGTGCTTGGTCCCATATCATGTAATACATAAAAAAAAATGTATGTGCTAAAGGCAGGCAATTGTTTATTACAGTTTTTAGGTGTTAAATCCAAAAATACTGAAATCTTCCGACACAAAATGAAAACTCATAATCCATTTTGAAAGGTCAAATATATAGGATTTTGAGTGATACTGATGATGAATTATCTGTATTCGATATATATCAGATGGATATATTTTTTTCATGACGCACACCCTAATTTCGCATGAACTTCAAACCTTATACATGGGATTGTATTAGATAACATTTTTGTGGAATCGTATGACCGAGTTATACGAAGTCCGAGTGTATTAAGAAATGGAATGAAAACACCGCTCATCATGATGATAATTTATTATTCAATCACATATTTTATAAATAAAAAAAGAGAGAAATGAAACTTTACAAAATGACTAAAACGTAATGTGTCTATATATAAAATATCGCCGTTGTCTCCAGTAAATTATAATTTTAAAATATGCATATTAGATATTAGTTCATTTTAGCAAAAAAGTCAATTTTGTAAAAAATGTTAGTTGTTGACTATTTCCTCAACAACGACGATATAGAATATGTATTTTAAAGTTTATATTGGAATTTGTCAACATTTGATAAAATCTCAATGTTATTCGGCGAATATGTCGTGTGGTGGATCTGGCTTCATCTTCTTCGAATCGGTATTTTCTGATTCATCTAGATCATTTTCAATTCTGGGTTTTGTTTTTGAAGATAAAGGTCTTTTCTTAGGTTCTTTTTTTGCAGGTATATCAATTTCGTAAGCTTTATCAATGGCAGAATCCACCAGTTCTTTTATTTTAGGTACCTCAGGCTAAAACAGAGTATATTACAATTAAATATTTTGTACTGAAAGATCTGAAAAAAAAGTATACCAAAATTTATTATTATAAATTATCTACAATGTATAAATGTTTGTAAAAATATGGAAGATAATAATTTTATTATTATTGCAGTATGAGATTCTCAAAACCATATCAAGCATTGTCATAAATAAAAAAATACCTCAGGTTCAACGGCATTATTCTCTTTATTTTGAGCATTGGCTACTTCCACTTCCAGCTCTGCGATGGCTCTTTCAAGTAAATAATTATGAGACACTAGCTGTACCCATGCTTGTTCCAAACCCCTTAATTTAGATCCCATTGCCGTCTGAATCGATTTGCGATCCCAATTCACAGATGCTGTTTCCTTTCTATAAAATAAAGATGCAAATTAAATTAATATCAATTACACTTATTCAGTCATCGTTCAATTATGTACAAACATATAACACACACATAAAGGATAAGCTTTACCTATAATGAAAATTATAGATAATTTATAGAATTCCTACAGTATACGTAGCTTTAAGTAATTTTATTAACAAAATAATGCCATGTTTCAATTGTATTTAATTGAATTAAATAGCCGTGATTGAATAGTATAGAATTATTTTACAGTCACACTACTAGTTCCATATATTTTTTAGCTATTTTATTATAAAAAAGAGTCAAAATAATCTAGTACCTTTGTCAAAAGTAAGAAGTTACATTGATGATTTTGAAATAATTGATAAAATTTAAATGATAAATAGATAATACCTTAGTGCAGTCAATCTGGATTGAGCTCCAGAAACCATTTTGGTGATGATTTCCAAATATGCACGCCAAGTCTCACAAGCATAGTCTAACTGCAGTTCCAAATTAACAACCCTAAAAAACAGAAACAAAATAATAGTGAAAAAGGAAAACTTTCTATGAATAATGTTTAGTGAATGTTAATTATTAAGTTATTTCTTAGTGTAAATAACTATGTATATATAAAATAATCATCCTTCATCTCCAGTATAATGTCATTGTAAAATAAACATATTTAAGGACCTGGTGGCTTGATGTTCTAGTTGAGCAAGAGAATTGTCAACGGCTTCTGTCCATGCTGTCACATCACTTAAGCGTCCAGCAATTGGTGGTGGAAGTTCATATCTACGAAAACATTTTTATTTCAGTATTAATTTTATATCTACTCGTTTAAAAACCGGATTCATGTGACACGGTAGTAAGACTTCATTGAAAATACGAGTAAAGAGATGGGACATGGATCATTCAGCCACTTATCGCCACAAGAATGAAATTGTAACAGTTGACCTGGTAAGACCACATGATGTGGATGCTTTAGGAATCCCAAACCTTTTCCTCAAAACAATCAAATTCTGACATCTTGGAAGCTTGCTCGGTAGAGGTATATTTTAGCTGTCTCAGTTAGATTAGGCACGAAACTTTTTGCAAATACATGATTAAGTTGGCAGCACTACTTACACATACACTTGCATAGTTTGATGTTTCAATATCAATTGTCAATGCAGCACTTGATCTCTCCAAAACAACACTGAAGCCAGTTTTTTAAACTAAATATTGCCTTCCTATATAACGTATATTTAATGGGAGTTATGGAATGCTGACCCAGTCGGGAAAAAAATATTGACCAGCGACTGGAATTCTTTGAGGTGGTATTTAATGTTTATATATTCCATCAAGCGGACAGATATTAGTAAATAAAACCAACCTTTTCATGGATAGTGGTTCAGGCGGCAAGCGGGCGTTCAATCTTTCCAGTTCTCTTCTGAGCATGGGAGTTTCGAATGTGGCTGTGGATTGGGCCACTGACAAAGGAGGTAATTGTTCCAGATAGTTTTTAGTAGGCCTGTACCGTCGGCATTCTTCTTCAACCATGGATAAAGCCTAAATGCAAACAGGGAAATTTATTACAAAAAAGCATCAATACGTTAATTAACAAATGGGAACAGATAAACAAAATATTTAGAAGATAAATATAAGATCATTTACCGCTTCTCTAACGCCTGGATCATCGTATCCCTGATCAATATAGGGTAACGCATCAACAACAACTTCGCCGGCCATCGTGGTTGACTTGATTGACTGTTGGTGGTGTGCAGAATTTGTGTATCGAATACTTGAAACTAGTGCTAGTACCCAAAACTAAATTTGAAATTATACTTTGAGTACTTTTTTTATAAAGTATGAGTACTTTTGAAATAGCTGGTTACATTTAAGTATGAGTACTTTTTAAAGAACCGGTTATCTTTTAGAAACTGTGATGACCGTGAGACCTAAAAAAAACGAGAATGGAAAGTAGAAATCGGAACAGCGTGAAACCTAAAAAATATGAGCCAACACATAATCAATGCATGAAAGTAGAAATTGTAAAACATAGCACAAGATCTAAAAAAATTAGAAAACAAAATTATACGAAAATTAGAATATAGAATTATAAAAAGTACATATTTAGAAAAATGAATGAGTACAAAATTACCCAATACTGGTACAGGTTACTTACACACAAAGATCCGAATCTACAAGTACTCAAAAGTACCGATTCCAAACATCACTATTGACCATGTTTTGACAGTAGGTGATAGTGTTGCTAGCTACGTTTTTAGATATATTGTTATCAAATAATCACTAAGAGAAAAAAAAAAATAGCAAATATGAGAGAAACTGATTAAAATTGTAATAGGTAATACATTATAGATAGATAGTCTGATTGCTGAATTTGATTTATTTCATAATTAATTATCATTTTGTAATCGTATTTAGTAAGTTAACTTTAATCCCGTATTTAAATACTTCTAATGGAATACATTTTATATTTTTACAATGATAGCTTACGTAATACTCGATAATCATCCACGCTGGATATGTGAAAAAGACTAATGACAAATGCCTAAGAAATGCTTATGAAATAAATTCACGGAAAGCTATCGTCAAATACAATAAAAACATTATACGTTTAAAATATGTTATAAATCCATTCGGCATATTGTTCAGTACTATAATTATCATAAATCTAAGACCGTAATAAGTTTTCACTTGATTTGTATCTAATTATAATATGATAAATAATATATAAAATAAACAGGTATCAATATTTATTTATTTCACACATTTTATTTACAGAAATTCCATAAACATCTGTCATAGGTTTATTGTTTGTTATGAAAAAAAAAGCTTTTAAAATGATCCCGACCCAAAGGTCCTTTATAAATTATTTATAATGAAAATGTCAGCCTATGACCAGGCATTTAGAAGTTCTTACGCATCAATGAAAATACATTTTATGACCCCTGTCACCTCTAACTGTTATATGAAAAAATTGGATAAAAAACTAGTCGCTATATTTTGTGAAGCACCTAAATAATAATTTACACTCTTAATTATGAAACGATTTCTCAACAAAATTTTCATGAAGTCATCTGTCGAATAAATAAAAAACGGCTTTCGAGAGCAATTCTTGATTTGCTCTCAAATATCATTAATAGATACGTGACTATATTTTCTTCAGATAAATAGTATTCTTGTCAGATTAATTTAAAAATTAAAAAGTATTTGCAGACTATTTTTGAAAATCGAGTCCCCGTTATGAAATCTTTGAATCAAATTTTGCATTATTTGCGAAGGTTTTTTGTAATTACATCTTGGCTATTTTTAATTAAATGAAATTATATGCTAAATTATTTGAATATACTTATGATAATAATTTCACAATATTTTCATTTAATTTGAATACTATATAAATCGTAATACAACCAATAATAATGACGCAACGAATATTTTATTCCAAAGTAGTAACATTAAATTGTAGATAAAAAATTTCGAGTACTGAGTGTAGAAACGATGATTTTTTTAAATCAAAAAAAAAATGTTAAAAAATGACACTCGGGAAATGACAATAAAACAGTATACATAATATTCATATCGTTTTCTATAGTCAAAAACTTTTGTTACATGATCTTTTCTGAAATAATCCCATTATGGCATAATCTTTCTGTCGCAAAAAAAAGAATGCAATGGAAATGATAACGGCTAGATTTTGGTAAAGCTGCTTTTTATTCTGTGAAAGTTATGCTTTATTTTATTAGGTGCATGAAGGTACTCACACCCTCTCCGAAAAGTTTGTTCAGCAACGCAAGAAACAGCGCATTGTGCGCAAGAGAAGGGTAGATAATGTAGTTTGTCTCATCTCAGCGTGGGATAAACAGGCTGCCATGTCTTGGGTTCCAATTTTCATGTGTGCGAGCGAGAAAGCTGCGCGGTGATCCTACTTTACAAAGTTTGAGGGTGACAGATGTATCTTCGAGATGTTACTATCAAATGGCGGACTGAAACGTACTTTATTCGTTTTATTATCAGAAAATATATGTGAATAAGCGCATCGTTATATTCATAAATATTATAAATGTATAATTTAACTACTTCCAGTACATATATTATTCATTCGTACTATGTTCGCTCCCAAAGTGGAGTATATTGATTTCCGCAATGTGAAGACGTTTTGAGAGATTATTTTTCACGAGAATTGTTCGTCATACGATTGCTCAACCCGATGAGCATCCAGTCTTGCACTTTTGGATTTTTTAAAAATCTGACATACGGGGAATCGAGCCCGCATTCCCCGGATTGCTAGGCGTGTAAGCTACCAACTACACCACCGGAGAGACAAATATATATTACAGTACCGGTGAACCTTCCCTTAATGCGACGGGTTTATGATTATACAAAACAGTTATACTCATATATAGATTGATTGTTTGAAAGCAAAAAAAAAACGGTGGAAGGATTTAGAAATATCAAAAATTAATGTTCAATGGGTGTACGCAGTGTTATTGACTGGAAACCAATGCTCACGAATGAATGTCAAATAAATCTTTACAATGCATAACTCTAAGTAATAAACTTCTAGAGGAGTCACCGCTACATAGTTCGAATCAATCGTTCCAATTTCAGAGTGGCCACAGTAAAAGAAAGCAAACTTGCTCGATTCTGTAAATAATATTTAAGCTTTTAAGATTTTTTTTTCAGAAGTCGCTTAAAACAGATATATCACCGTTTTAACACTGCTGACCATGTGTAATATATTGAATAATATAAAATACACACAAGAAAAGTTTTTACGTTGCATAATATATTGGGCATTGAAGTGTATTTATGTTCCTAAATATTTAACTTCAATAAAAAATAATTAATTTATACAGATTATGCGTGACATTTATTAGAGATTTTGTTTTGAATGTAATTCGTAGGTTAGAAAAAAAATTACTTTGAAAATACATATCCATAATAAATATAATTCTGTGGCCCCTTTTAACACCACCACTTTCAATAAATTTTCTCCATTAATCACATTGCAGTTTAAATATTTTTTTAAGAAGCACCAGACATTTGATTTGTCGTTGAATATCTCTGGATTCTTGGAAAATTACTAATGACAGTGAGTTCAATGAGTGCTTAAAAGTATGAAGTATTGAATGTAATGTTGGTTTTTTTGACGATTGAGTTACTTATCTTCAAGTGATAAGATTGTTTTAATGTTTATTTTTTACGAGGCGTCAATGGGTTGTAAATTGCAAGGCGGGGTGAGGAGTGACGAGCGCAGGCGCATACGCCTGGTCGATAGTCGCCGAAACAGTTCGGCCTTAGAGCCGCGGGAGAGCGCTGTGCTTGGCGGAACGCGCATGCGCCGCCTTCGCCCTCGCCCCTATCTTCCCCCCACCCCGGCGCTTTCAAAAACGTTGTTGTACTCCTCAATGAGTGGTCGCGTTTACGCTAGACGCGAAACCTTCGTAAACAATATCACTAATCCTGAATAAAAATAAACCGTGACACTGTTCCCATTTCTGACAATAATTCCTCATATTTATGTACGTTTGAGTTTATATCGAAGCGCTCGGCGCGCTTTCGGAACATATATTATTATTTTTTAAAAAAAGAATCATTTTTTGTTTTTCGAGGTGAAACTTTCTAGTAAAGAGGCTAATTTTTTTTAAAGACAGTAAATAGATAGAGCCAATTCATCCCGAATAATTATAAAAAGAATATTAAATTGTAGGTGGGAAAGTGTGTACGATTCACGTGTCGGTCGGCTTACTCGATCGTGACATTTTACAATACAGCAGTCAGCTGTCGCCTCTTCTCGTGAAACGTCCGAACGTAAAAGTTCACTCGCAAAACATAAAACGTCAGTTTTGCTGTTCAGCCAAAGCTCTGCCGGAAACCTTTTGAAGTGTGTATATTCTCAACTTTCTCATAGATATTGTAGTAAGAATAAATAAACTTTTTGATTAAATCGGTGTTTAGAGTATTAATCTCGATTAGTGATAAAATGTGAATGATTACAAATTTGTTTATGTGTGTTTTGAATTAGTAATATTTATTTATCCAAGATAAATACATTACATTTCATCGTGCTCCTGGAGAAGATGGGGATTGCATCTGACTTAAAAGTTTAAAACTGAAAGGTTGTTACTCATTTCTTGACCAGGCGCTATACAGGAAACTCATCATGCTTCTGAAGATTATTCTCTTCTGCATCATAGGTAAGTTAAAAATAATATATTTTATATTAATATGTTGTAATTCAGAATATACTAAAATACGTCTATCGGTGCTACATCCGAGCTGACCTGCACTACAAGTAAATTCTAGCGACCCCTGTCTGGTAGAAGTCGGTTCGACAATCGGTCGGACCGGTTGGTAGTGAAACTTGGGCAAAGCTTTGTAAAATTTTCTAGCTTTTAATAAATCCGATGTATTACGGTAAGTGACAGGTCTTTTTTCACAAAGGTTCGATAATAACAGGGTGAGACTAGGTAGTTAAGTGGAATAGTAATTATAAAACGAGACGTAACCGTGATTGGAGTAGAAAACTTCATGTGACTAAATGTAAACATTATTAACTATTTATCCCTATAACTATTATTTTATCATGCAGCTTATAAGTTTTATGAATGAAATTTATAGTTCACATAAATCAACGTTCGGGAAACGACCGTTTTGAAACGTTCATTTTGCCAGGCCCGCCCCAAAGAATACGGCCGCCCATGTATTAAAAAGTGCGTGTAATGAAAACCGCCCTCCCATAAATTTGGTCACCAGCCATGGCTTAATAGATAACAACGTGTGCTGGTGAAGTTCTCTGAACCGGAAGATACCATTTCAATTCCTATAGCGCATAAAATGCGTGGATTAATCTTCTTAATAGCATGGGCCGAATGAGAAAATTAATCTAAATCTAAAATAATTTTGGTAAAAATAACATGTTCAGATAAATCTTACACATCGAAATGCCTTTGAGCGATAGTGGTAAAATAACGATTTGTGATCAAATTTTGATTCATAGATTATTTCAAAATTTTTTATTTTATTTAAGTTTTTATGACATCGTATGTTACTTGTAACAATTATTGTGCGGCAGCAGCGGCTTATTGGATTTTTGGATGGACGTATACATATTTTTTTAACCAAGTCCGCTTTCAGAGTGAAGACATCCAATCTGAAAGTGGAGTACATGAATCTCTGGAATGTGAAGACATCTTGACAGATTGTTTGTCAGACAATTGTTCAACCAAATGAATACCCAGTCCTGCATATTTGGTTTTTTTAAATCCAACACACCAGGAATCGAACTCGCATTCCCCGGATTGCTAGGCGCGCACGCTACTAACTACGCTACTGGTGACATTTATTTATTTTATAAATGTTATAATATCACAAATTATAAGTTTAATACATAAACAACACGATATACATATAGTTATAACAAACATATATATACAGAAGGAAAAAGAGAGAGTCTACCAAGTAAGTTAGACAGATCCTATTCTGATAATGTATATAATAGCATCCA
>JAGVSQ010014949.1:0-10383 GCA_022683975.1 Rhyacophila evoluta
CCTCGGACATTGATATCTTTCATCTAGGTGAGGTGAGTTTAGATGGATGCTATTACATACATTATTAGAATAGGGTGTCTATTATATAAAATAAATAAATAACATGTATAAAATAAATAAAATTATTAATATTGTATTGTTTTTAATCGTGTCCGCACTGAATGTGTGTGTGACATTTTTTTCATTTAACCGCGAAAATTTAAAGTCCACTGTACAGTGTATACATATTATTTATTTGAAAAACAATTTGTTTTATTTACTGAACTCTAACCTTCCTATCAGAGTTTTAAAAATATCTAAGTCACATGTTTTTAAAACTAATTTGATTGATGCAACCGCTATTTATAAATAACAATAAATTTATCCATTATTTCTATATTTACATATCGATGACTTAAAGTGCAAATTTTGTAAGTCCATTTTGGAAAATATAACAGGAATGGGTTTATAAACTGATTATTTTAAACGATTTATTCCTAGAGCTGCTTACTAACGATATACTTTTATAGACACCAAATAGCAGAATTATATATTTTGCAAGTCTCAGATCTGAATAAAGATGTCAATTTTTCTTGGGTCGTTTTTTCGATAAATTGAAATAACTTTGAATTGTCAGATTAATACGGGACATGGATGTAACATGGTGCAACAGTATGGTATTATTAAATCATTTTGGCCAAAAGTGGACCAAATTTGCGCTGTAAGCCATCGATATTACGAAATCAAGAGCAATTACCTTCAAAATTATCACCATAGTCTTGTGGACATTTATGTATTTTTTTATTTATTTGCTATTTTTAAATGATGTCTGTTATCAATCTCTACAACAGTGCTTTGCAAACATTTTCGTGCCACGCCCTCCTAAACTAGATAGCAATAATCAGCGACCCCTGAGGGTGCGTCCAGGTTGAGCAATGAAAAAGCGAACGAAGGCTTATTTTGTACTGTTTTAAGCCTTCGTTCGCTTGTTTTTGGCCCAGCCTGGAAGCGGCCTGAAACATAAATTCTTATAAACTTCATTTCCAATATTATAATGTCGCGCAACTCAAGTTAAAAAAGAAACTTTCGTTGCCCATAGTTTGGGAAAGACTGATCTATAATATAAAGATTTAACTTGATAGGTTGTCAGCTAATTATTCAACCCATTGTGCGTCCATAGCCTGTATTTTTACGCAGCTAAAAGACTTAAAATCGATAGCGAAGCTCAAGTGTTCACGAACTTGGCCATCGGCTAACTCCAGTTATTGAAAGAGTAGAAAATTAATTCGTACACAATTTAAGTTTAAATAAAAACGAAATCAAAACGTTTATTTAAAAAAGACAATTGTTTTTCGATAAAGGTTTTTACGAAATCCAAATTCATGTTTCAAAATCAACATTACAAAATATCGGCTTCCTTTCAAAATTTGTTTTAAGTTCACATTGATGGAAAATATCTCCTAATTCATATTTATATCGGTTTTCAGGTATCGTTTTCTCAATTTTAAATTTATCCAATTCTAGTAACTTAAATAAAACTATGTTGAATATTTATGAAAGTTTTTATTTAATATTTATTGTCAATGTCTGATGTTGTCGCTGGTAGAGTTCTTCCGTGGGATTTACCAACTCTTCAATAAGTTGGCTATTAGATTTTTAATTTCTTGCGGTAATCTGATAAGATTAGAAAATGATTGAATATATTTATAGCCCACAGTAGAGAAAAACAGGCTGATAAAAGCACCCATCGGTATGGTTTAGTTATTAATAATTATTTAATCAAACAAAACATCTGAGGCACTGTGCTACAAATAATATGGTCAGCGTGGTGATACTACAGTAACTAATGCTAGCAGCAGATGCTGGCCAATCATCTCTGTCAAAGGCCCTGCCCATGATACCGAAAGTCAATAGTTCAGACTGGGGCTCATGCAACGTCATCTTCAGGACTTGACGAGTAGCAGAATTGACAGCGTCGCTCGCGGTTAGCTCGTAAGTGGTCAGGTCCAGCGGAAGGATTCTGGTGTCCAAAGTTACGGGATAGTATACGATGTTGTCTGCTTGGAGTGTTTCGTTATAGGTCGGCTTTGGCACGCTGGCGAGGATTTCGATGCTCTCTATTTCAAACGTTTGTTTTATGGTCAAATAATTGGGGAATCTGTAAAAATATCTTGTTAGACACAGAAGCAATAGTACTACTTTGAAAACGAACTATAGATATACGAGTGTGGATTCACGCGTTTGGATGACTTTGGCGAGTGGTGCAAGTCAAAACCACATGCTTTAGGAACGCATTTAGTTTCAATGTCTTGGACAGTGCTTAGAAGTTAGATTTCGAAACGAGAAAGTAGTCCTTATGTATGTGGGATACAAAACAGGAATCCCCGACAGCGGCTCGTTTAAAAATGACATCAATGCTTCAGGCATAGCCAAGCAATAATGGATATAGATTACAAAATATCGAGAAAATAATCTGTTTAAATAAGTCTACACATGTAAAGATGTATTGTGTTTCCGGATCTGATATCTTTATATTCATGAGATTTATAAGCTCGACTAAGTGGAAATAATAAATATAAATAAAGTAAGAGATGTACACTGTGTGCTTAAAATTACTGTAATAAAAATGTTTGATTTACCTCGTCGCACAAGATCTGATACTCGAATTAGTACAAGCTACCAGAGCACAGTTTATGTTTCCTCCATTTTTATAAGTATACGAGCGGACTCCATCAAAGAGCATGGCTCTATATTTGTAGTTATGCGTCCCTTGCTGAAAGTGCAAATAAAAGTAAAATAAAAAAAATAATGAATGACAAATTATCCTGGTTAATTTATGAATATATTTGTATGGTAAAAATGGCGCAGCTTCACTTGAAAGGAAACTAAACGAGTCCTAAAACTTAATAAAGCTTTTAGAAAGCTTGATTGAAATAGGAAGCACTCTGGTTCACACCAAGCACAATCAAGAAATTGCTCATAGGACATTCTTTAGACATGAGCACCTAACAATGTTACAGCATAGCATGCACCGGTGTAGCACATGGCAGGTGGTCAAAAAAAGCGTCCTGCAAGCATCTCTGTATACGTCTCGATGATCTTCTAAAACTGCTCCTCCTGATGGAATAAAGCAAGATCTTGCGCCATAATTATGACATAATAACGAGTAATATAACAAAATAAGAGATAGTTCTGGATTCATATTCAGGACTATCACATGGCATCTAGTTTTTGAGACCTACGGAGCTCTATCATTCGTTAAATATTTTTTCATCCTCTGAATAATTATTTAATAAAGAATTATTTTGGCAACTCCATGGGTAGCTATATTCCATCTGGATATAAAATACTCACTTCATTACCGGACATAAAACTGGTATTAAGTGTAATTCTGAATGCACAGTCAACGTCTCCATGCGTCAAACTAAACACCTGCGTCTCGTTCAAGTCCAGTAAATGCGAGTTATAAATGTTAATATTGTCCTTCTTCAAATATAAGTTGTCCATCATATTCGGAGTGTCCAGTTTTTGCTTCATTCTCATGCTAGTCGATTTTCTGGTCAAATTTGTGCCGGGAATTTTGGGAACTTCTGCTACCAATATCTGCCTGGTTATGTTACCCCTCATGACAGCGATTATTTGACCCTTACGTCCAGAATAAATACCGCTCCCTTAAATGTTAAATTTATATTTTTCACTCTACTGTTTATCGATGGTAATGGTAAAATGGCATCATCTGCATTTTTGTTTAGCAAGGGATTAAGAATATTATTAAAATTGGATGTAAAAGTAAGTAGATTGTCAACTGCTTTTGTTGAACGTTTGTTTTGGCACGCAAGCTCTGAATACAGCATACAATTTTTAGTGTAGTGCTGTCCAAAGAAGATACAGTAATGATAAAACAATTTTCTTTCATCCTTTATTTTAGGATGTAATGAAAGAGAGGAACACGTTTGCATCAGGAGTTATTTTTTTTATTTGACCGGTGATCCAAAATATCCAATATCTCCAACATCGGTTCAACTGACCTGTACTTCCAAGTTTTGCATTATTAGCTCCAGCAGCCAGCAGATTAACGTTATGCGTATACGCCCAACTTTCTTGGATTTGTACAGCTGGAAGAAGAATATATATTTAATAATAATATGCAATGCTTGAGTGAGAAGGGAATTTTATACGGTAAGTCACGAAGAAAATTAATTGCACAGTTTCCTAATTAGACTTAGTTATACAAGAAGGATTGTAATAATGAGGCGTAATTATTGACAACACAAATCTGGTCTAATTGATCCGGTGCTATTCTGTGTATCTTAAATTCATGTCCAAAGTATTAAAAACATATACCTGTCAAAAATGGTAACTCAGAGAACCACATGGTGGGAAAAACTATATCCCGCACTCTCTCCTTATTGAGAATTTCCACAGCCGGTTTTTGGAACATCAAATCAAAGCAAATGAAGTGACCGAATTTGACGCCGAAGTCCGTTTCAAAGACGCCCAACTCCTGTCCAATGGATGGCGTGAATCCGGGTTCTCCAAATAAATTTATCTTGCGATATCTGGAATCAAGAGAGTAAATCAATACTTGCATACCTGAAACATCAATAGGTTAATGCTTACTGTATTTGGAACTTTATTAGTCTTCCTTGAGTGGATGATTTATAACGCCAAACCTTAAAAGTATACTGACTTAATCTGGAAGAAAGTACAACTTTAGTGATTATAACATAATCCACATATGGAGAAGATATGGCTAAGGAATAATGTCGAGTTCATCTGATATTACTAAGTATGTGCCTTGTATGGCCCTATCAGTGTGATAGTATTACAATTAAAAAGGAAAATCCATTTAAGCCAGTTTGATGTTATGACTAAAGGAACATTACAATTTGGTTTGGGGATAGACTAGCCTTTAAATTCTCGTCAGTAATATGAATCAGTTAGGATGTATACACGCTCTTTAGATATTGATGAGTGTTTTCTTTAAAAGTATAAAAATAAGAAAGCTTGCAGGAGCTTATTTAGTGATTTTTCTCGTAGTGCATTTAGTTTTCATTACGTTCCTACTCACTTGGGGACAAACAGCGTTGGACGTAGTAAAATACGTTCATACTCTTAATGGGGTTTGGAGATGTTTTTTGGGAGTGACCATAACCCACATCGACTTATTTTTCAGATGATAATAATGGTATTATTAGTAAGTTTTCTCACCTTGAAATGATCATTCCTTGTCTGTCAAATACAACGTTGGTGTTGAACAAATAGAAATCGTGATCTGGACATTTTTCGTCGTTAGTTTTATTGCAGTCAACACGCTCCACGACATTTATAACAACATATATTTTGTGATCCTTGGCAGAGCACGAAATATCCTTCAGCATCTGTGATGATATGCAATTAATATAATGGCATTACTACCATTTTTATAGACGCAGCGTAATGATTAAAGTATTTAAGGTATTTTCTGCTCCCTGTGTAGAGCTTATCACCGCTACGTAGCGATCAAAGATTATTTATCATCCACAAATGGTTTTCGGGTCCTTTTTGATCATATCAGCATCCCTTAATTTGATCAAATATATCTTGTGGATACATGATGGTTTACCATAATGCCAAAATTGCATCGGTCAACAGAAGAAATGAACCAGTTTGAAACATTGAGAATCTTCGCAGACAGTCGTAACTTGTGTTTCAACTAGTCTCAGTATAACTCCATAATCATTGAATTGAGAAGAAGCTACTTTATCTATTCCACAAACTCATAGATTCCTCACAAAATGAACCCACCTCACGGACAGTATTCGACACGAACATCTGTTTTCAAAACTAACTGAAAAAGCATTCTTTAAAGTTTTCTTCAGATGCACATGAATTTGCCAGTTTAAGCTTTTTTAATGTCTTTTAAAGAAAGTTGTTTTATGCCAAGAACATTTAATTTGTAATATTATTATCACATTGAAATTATATTTTACCGACGACGTAAAGAGAGAATTTTACTTTTAGTCGGAAACCACTTCAGGTTATCACGTTCAAGGTGATGGTGATCAGGAAATTCTTATTTCAATTTTAAATTTGGTTCAGTTGATAAAATAAGGGATTAACAGATACCAGTAATAACTTACCTTATTAAATTTAGTTGGTTGATCGCATGGAATAACGCCTTTGTTCTCATGGGGTACAGTGAAAGCTATCCCTTTATATACGTCAATAGGTCCTTCGTCGTATCTGTTAAACGTCGCCTCGGGAAACACCAGGATGTCTACTGACTGAAAATATAACAAATGCTAAAGTTGCCACAGAACCTTTCATTATTACTTATGTTATGTGTGAAGAGTTATTGTCACAAATTATATTTTACAAAGGTGGTTTTTAGCGTTATTCATCGCGATTAAATAACCGCTAGTTATCTGCTCACTGTATTAACGTGAATGCAAGTAAATCACAATCGCATAATAATACACATGCTTTTAACTCTTTAACTTCTAAAAACGTTTACAGGTACGATTACAAACATTCGCTGTGTGCTAAAACGCCCATCAGTGTTATATTCTACATTGATATTGATTTATTCATAATCAAAGGAGGATCATATGAACGATTCTTGAAAATAACTCATGTACATCGCTTTAGTTCAATTTATAGCTTAAGTACATAATAGCCCAGATTACACCAGAGTTTTCATGCTATCATTTTGTCCTGACAATTATTTAAAAACTCATATTTGTAAAAATGTTTCAACACACGTTTAATTGAAAACGGTGCAGCACATAAGTCTTAAGGTCCAACTAGAGATCACCGTAAATATAATATCGACTATGAAAAAGCAAAAGGGCTTAATCAAAATTCAAAGTATTTTTTTTAAAAAACATAATATATACGACTAAATAAATATTCCCTTAAAATTAGTATCTAATTTTAGCGTTCAAGCTTCAAAAAGGTCCTGTGAAATTCGCGACCAAGAGAATGCACTTCAACCCAATCAATTTTACAGGTTTATCTTAAATAACTTATTAAATCGATATCAGACCAGGTGAATAAAACACCAGTTTTAATCTTCATACGCTTCAAGATTGTGACTAGACTTTGTAATATTTTGGCTGGCCTAAAATAATTAAATACACGTATTCTCTGCTTGCGTAAAATTTGCTCTGTGTGGGTTACGTCAAACTATTTATTTTATAGAACTATTTCTTATTTTACTGTATAATCTTACCCTGCTCTTAGCCAGATTTATGAAATTGACATAATTTTCTAAATTTTTCGCCATGCGATCGTATATTGACAAGTCTCTATCGGGGTAGTATTCCACAACGCCTGCAATGTATGTCGTTGAATTCTCAAAAGACTGAAAAATAAATCAAAACAATAGTGTTAAATATAATTCATATAGTATGGACATGGCCGGAATATTTTGACAAATTGAGGTGAAAAAACGTTATTGTAGCGTAGGTAGTATTTATATATCATTTTAAATAACAGATATTTAACATAAAAATAATAGTGTGAAATTAAGTAAATCCGGGTAAATAGACAAGTGGCTAGTGGTGTAGCTACAGAGGAGCAATTGGAGCAGGCTTCTCCAGGCGCACGAGTTAAGGGGGGCGCAAAAGAATTTATTAGGTATTACAGGTAAGGTAAACCAGAGATTCTGGACCAAAGTAAAATTTTTAAGAAAGCGTGATCCATAAAACAAATTATTGCAAATTAGCCTTGATTTTGCTTTTCTTCATAACCGTCATTAAACAATGAATTGATGTTTTAAAAGAATTCATTTTTTAAGCACGTCACAAGTATGAACATAATATATTGTTTAAAATAAAATGTATAAATCTAACGATACTATAATAAACGAAATTTAGATTAAAATGTCATAATATTTCTCTCTGACAATATTGTATAAGTGCGCGTTCGTCAATGTGATCATTTGTCATGTGCGCAATTATCTTGTGCGCTGTCGCTTGGTTACTGTTAACGCTTATAGCTTATTTAGCCAAAATATCGTACGGTATAGTGCAGGGTTTCCCAAACTATGTTCCGCCGAACCTAAGTAGATGTGCCCCGCGACAATTTGGAAAGGTTTTATACACTGCAACACATATACAGATCTTTTACTTCATGTAAAAAGGCGAGTGATGATCGATCTTCCCTGATGTTTATGACATCAAGTATCTAGGTACTGGCGGACGGCCACCTTTTCTCACACTGAGCGCGTGAAAGAGATTGGGCTTACTGTTTTTACCTGACCGGCTGACAAGTCTTGTTAGCTTAACGACAGTTACCAAGATTGACAGAACGTTCACCTATTTATGCGGAGCGGGATTTTCTTATTATGCTACAACGAAGTCAAACTGAAGGAACAGGCTCGATGCCATACCAGATTTTAGAATGCAACTTATTAATATTGTGCCTGATATCAAGAAGATATACACAAAGTCATTAAGTGCTTTATTTACATATATTTTTATTATATTATAGTTGTATATTTAAAAATAATTATTAAACACATTTATTTAAATTTTTATTAGTAGGAATTACCCCACCTAAAAATAAGCCAAGTGCCAAATTCAAGGAGCAAAAGCGAGGGAAACCCTGGTCTAGTGTGATATGCTGAAAAGTCTATGTATATTTATTATTTATAATTTGACCGTGAAATAATCGAAGGCCAAATACATAACACGTTAAAATTAATTCACCATATTAAATGATACTCTATCGTATTAAAATTAATAATTTGTCAAACTTTGACCTTTTTAATCATTTTTTAACGTTCGTTATATTTATTTTTCACGAATTTGATTGTTTGTTGCGACCGCCGATTATTAAGAAAATATTGAAATAATTATTTCTATATGCAGTTATATTTTATTATCGATTAAATTTATCAACTGGCAGTATATTCTGTGACGTAGATTAAGAAAAGCAGTGGGCAGGCTGATCCAGGTGCACGAATGAACGGGGCGCAGAATATTATTGAGGGGGAAAAAGTTAAGTAAAATTAATACGAAAAACGAGTAACCACAGTTCATGAAAGAAAGTAAAAATTTGAAAGTAGCGTGACACATAAAAAAATATCAACTACAGAGGGGGTAACTTGCTCCTGGCGCTTTGTATAGTATGTTTTAAATCTTCATAATAGGCATTTTTAAATGTGGCCCACGATTCGTCCCGTCCTTAGATTTGGTCAGGCGTATCGTGAGTTTCTTATAAATAGAAGCGAACTAATTTATCCGATGGGAATGTCTAGGTATATTTATTAATTGCCTAGGATTAACCGATGAAGGAATGCAAACGTAATGTTACGTCCAACGTCGTTTGTGCCCAAATGAGTACAAACTAATTCTGCATCCAACCATACGTCGTGGGAGCTGGTATTTATTACTAAAATTTAAATCGTTTTAATAGCTATCAGATACTTGTGAAGACATTTTCGAAAAAGATAGGATATTATCATATTTACCAACTGTCATGTGTGAAAATGAAATATGTTGTGAAAAAATTTCACTCTTCAAAGGGTTAAGGCTACCCTTTGAAGTGAATTTGTAAAGAATCTTTTGATAGCTGTGGGAATCGAGCCCGCATTATCTGGCTCTAAAGCGCGCACGCTAACATTTCCAACTCAAAAATATTTACGATGCAGGACTGATATGATAATTTTATAATAATAATTCTCGTGAAAAAAAATCTGTTAAGATTTATCTTCATTCTGCATGACATCCGTATACAGGGGATAAAATTTGTTTTTATCAATGGTTTACATATAAATACGTAAAAAAATTTCATATCGCGTAATTTCCTTCACAAAATTGTCTCGCTCGCGCGTAGTAACATTATTTTGTAAGTCTTGTATGGTATCATTTTAATTTTGCCCTGAGTAACTGCCTTAACTACTCCACAATGGCTACGCCACTGGGGTATGGTTTAAAAATATATGTTTGGTCAAGCAGTTATGTGAAGAGATCGTCAAGCTCGTCATATGACGCCGCAAACCCTTAAAAAGCAATTGATGGGTGGTGATTTTTATGCTTAGGAATGTCACCAGAGAATCTTAAAGGACTCGTTAATAGGGGTTTATTTAAGATTATGAAATTATTAGTGCGGTATAACTTATCCGTTTAAATGTATGTTTCACAAATTTTGAGATAAATGTCATAATAAGTTTTAAATTATAAGCACGCATATTTTTTTAACCATTTCATATGATGTCTCCAAAGTATAAGTACTTATCATGAGGAATTTATTGTTTTCCACGAAAATGAGTTGTCAGATAATTGCTCGATCCATTGGGATTTTAGTTCATATTATATAATCAACCGATATAAGCGTGTACTTGCTCTGTGCTCACCATCCAGCCGCCCCGTTCTTACACCTGGTCTTAATCAGGCGTATCCCGGAGCTCTGATATCG
>JAGVSQ010014950.1:0-10383 GCA_022683975.1 Rhyacophila evoluta
TGGTTTAAAAAAAAAAAAAAATAGAATAAGCGATGCTAAAGTTTTGAATGCAGGCGTAAATAAGGATGAAAAAGTTTTAGTTAAAATTATTTGGCTAGCAGTAACAGTTGTTACTGGTGAAAGAAGTTTCAGTAAATTAAAACTTATCAAGAATTATTTAAGATCAAGTATAAACCAAATTAGGCTTAGCAGTTTAAATTAATCATCTTCTTTAGCCTCTTCGTCTCAAGCATTATTCCGTATTGTCACACAGAAATTTCTAACCCATCTAAATCTGTATCTTGGTTGTCAAAAAAAATCTTTCAACCTCTTTCAAAAGTTGGCTCTTTCACTTCATTGCGGATGTTTTGTGAATTAAGCCCGATGTCTGTTATATCGAAGTTCTACTGTACAAGTTTGATCTGAGAGTTTATACGCTGAAAATATCTTTCCTGTAGTTATATTGTAGTATTTAGATAGTATGAATTATTGAAAAAAAATAAAAATAACATTTACACAAAGATGGTGTGTAAATCAATTATGAATCTGATTTCAGAATTATTCGATATGAAATTCACAGAGTAAAAGTAAATGTCTACCAAAAGACCACATATGAACTCCCTCGAACCAGCCGAAATGAACGAAGTCCTCAACAAATTACTATGTGCCTGTACGCACGCAAATAAACAGCAACAGTCGGCAGTAAATATCAACAAGCAACGATACGTAATCATTACAACCAAATTATACTAGGTCTAATGCTGTACCACACTGGAGATTATGAGTTATGACACATCCCTTCATATTCAACATTAAAATGACCACCGCCATTTTTTCATAATAAATACTTCAAGTATCAGATTTACAAAGTCTTTTTTCATAGCTTCCTATTCAATTCGATGTTAATGTTTGTAGGTAATCTAATTAGAAATATAATTCATTTTGACTTGTACACAAAATAATTGTATACCTCGAACCTTAACATGAAAATACTTGTAATTGTATTGCTAAATAATATTGATTATTTAATACCTCAACAATACATAACATCATAAGTGCTCTAATATGGTAACTTTGTGTTTGATTACTATGAAACACTAATGAGTTTTGGATAGTCCGCTCTAAGTGGTTTTATCATAAAATAACGGAAAACATAATTAAAATATTAATTAATACAATGTTTCAGCATTTATAATATGTGTGTGGTACGTCATGCCTCAAGACCAGGGCTCGCCAACCTGCGGCCCTTGGCCTTTTTTGTGTGGCTCGCGGTCTACAAAAATAAAACGAGAAACTATTTTGAAGCATGAGAAACTTTAGATATCGAATAAAATTTACAGTTATTCTTATCTATGTGCGAGCTTTGGAAATTTAAAAAATGTCAATGCGATTTGGGTTGGTCAGAATTTCTTAAGACTACTAATTTCTAACCGTAATCTGTTGTTATTAAAAATGAGATCAACCTGTAAAGGAAAACAGTGAAAAATTACTCATATGGACACGATTCTTGTAATTTTAAATAAAAATGCTAGCATAATTATTACTAAATCAGTGTGCAAAAAAAGAAAGAAGTGTTATTTTTTATAAGCTTTTTTTACATTTTTGCACCAAGGCATGGTGTGAAAAATTTCTTTTCCACAAGATTTTTCTTAAAATTATTTATTTAATAAATTATATCCCCAAAAACTAACAATTAAAAATGAAAATATTGACAATGCACCTTTATAGCCAGTGTAGCCAGGAAAAATAGCATTAGCAGACGTAGCCGGGGTAAGTAATAGTTATAGTAAACTATGATTGTCTATGGTTTCCATTAAATCACCCTTATTATCTAGTTCATTCTCGATCACTTTAGTTCAGTTTGTGATCGGTCAGTAAGCAGTGTTTCTCAAAAGTGATTGCAAATCAAATTTGAAATCAGTCAATGAAACGGTACTATTTTCACTAAAGAACACAAATGTAAGTTTAATTATTTTTAAAATTTTAATTGACATACTTATTTTACCAAAGTATATAATATTAGTTTGAAATATTGTGGTGTTTTTTAAGTTTCTGAAAATTGTACTCGACTAGACGTGGTGTGTATTTATTTGTATGGCAGGGTTCATTTTTTGGCATTATCGGTTGTATGTGTACGACGTGCAACCAAAAAATCAAAATTTGGATTGGAAAATTATGACCCATCTGTAAATTTATAAATTTTAAATAAACGATAATAGATCGACAAACTCAATAAACATAATATTGGACAATATTTCGTATATTATTTTTTATCATATCCACTCCAAAAATCGAGCACATGGATATTTACGCTTAGATGGTTATTCCAGAAATATAGTAAATAGATCTCGTCAATGTAAAAACTTACTTTGGTAGATATGTTTCATATGATACGGTTATGAACTAATTTCATTTATTGTTATAACATATACATTTTAAAAGATTTTTCACTCAAGTTTTTCCGATCATATTTTTAATTAACAATAATAACAAATAATACAAATTAATGTAACTTTTGTACATAAAACCTCTATACACCGAATATTTCCATGGTATTAAACAAAGTTTTGCCCACATTCTATATCTTCATATGCGGTGTAAGATTTAATTTGGCATAAACAATTTAGGTTACATAACCAAAATCATAATAGAAAAACCAATCCACTATCTTAGAGAGTGAACATTTTTTTCATGACAGCTAAACAATTATTATTATTATACATTGCTTTGTCTAATTGACAATGATTTATATGGAACTATTCTGTCTACGTATGAGAACTTAATTTCCATCCGATGCTAAAACTATTTTATAATTATTATGTAAAATGAAACATTTATAAAAAAACGACAATACTTTATCAATGCAGGTGTTATCCAGCAAAAGTATAGTATTTCTGTTTTTTGTGTGGTAATTCGACCGAGAGACAAAAATATACTGCGATAGCAACATTTTACGAAATACGATAGATAATAGAGGAGGAAGAGGAGTCGAATTTCAGTTTTGCCGATTTCCAACTACTGTCCGATCGTGTTATGAAAGATATAATATTATGGCCGCGATTTGGGTTTCGATGTGATGAATATTATAGATTAATATAAGGTATGTGGCGAGAATTCAGTGTTCATATTATGATTTGATAAAAAATGTCAAATAAATTACAAATTTAGATTTGTCCAGTGCTTTGTGACATCTTCTGCGCACAGTTGTCTAGTTGGCACATAGAACGTCATTCGACAATAGTTGTTGAAAACGTTTTACAATTTTATATTTTGTACATATTTCAATGTTTAAATTACATTTTTTACCATACTATCATTGATCACTTATGATGTGTATTGTTTTGTGATACAGGAGAATGCCCATCCAGGCTCCCCAATGGACAGAATTCCTAACATGTCCTATTTGCTGTCGGGAATTCGGCTCAGCACCCAGGAGTCCGATAAGTCTTGGATGCGGCCACACAATCTGCAAACATTGCCTTGCACACCTCCATCGCAAGCAATGTCCGTTCGATCAGGCAAGTCTTAATTTATGTGATATTTATCAACCTTTGATCTCTGCGCCACTTCACCATCTCTCGAAGATACGAGCCAGTTAATTTGAACGTAGAAACATATTTTAACGATTAAAAATCATTTATACCGTTGCTGCTTTTATATAAATAATAATTTGCATTGCCTCGTCAAAAATATAGTCAATCAAAATATTTTGCGCCCCATCTGGTGACATTCTGTATATTATCCCAATGTTGCTAATTAGATTGTTTACTTATCGTGACCTAAGCCGATTAAGTTACATATTACAGATATGATAATAATATATAATATAATTTTATTTTACGAAAAAAACTTTTTGTCAATACAATTCCTTATGTATATGATATTAAATTATTCCTGAAACTACCCTCGAATTTTCGGTGTATATTGATATTGCTTATGTTTTTTAGTTAGGAGTTACCACCAAAACTAAAAGTTAATATAGAAACTGACGTTCCTCGTAGGCACATTTACGCGTAAAATCGGCGATAGGTGAATATCTAAATTTTAACGCGAAAACCTTGGACCTCGAAAAAAAAATGAATTTCATCATAGTGAACATTATTTAACGATTACTTAATTGATAATAAAATATTAAATTCATTAAAATAAATTTGTCAAATGGCAAACTCAGTGTTGACAAGCAGCTTGATGTCAAAATCTAGCTGTCATTTTGTTTTACTACATGAAAAGGTGAATCACCTGAGCACATTCTCTTCCACAGTAATGTATCTTATCACATTAGTGTTTATGAGGATTGGTTTTCAGCTAATTGTTGAGTATGTAAATAATATTAATACAAAGTCAAAATACATATGATTAGAAAATAAATTCCCCCAATTAATTCAGATTGCTTAGATTTATATAACTTAATAAAAATTCTATACATGATTAGGTTTTGCCTTATTGTTCCAAAAGCTACAGTACTGGTTCTTGAGTGTCTAGTAAAAATGTACGTTTTTAATTCAAACTATGCAAAATCTGCTAGATTATTGTAGTTAGCTGCGAAAATCGTTTTATTGTGTATTCAAAGTTAAATATGTAAAATTAGGATAAAAGAAATGCAAAACTGAAAGAGACGACATTTCCATGCGGATAACCTTTACTCACTGATGGTTGTATCTAGCCGCTTTCAATAATTCCTCTTTACCCTCTAGACGAGGTGTAATGACGTTATTCAAATAGGTGATAGACGCATGCATTATAGGAGAATTTTTTATGAGGAATACATAAAGTATAAAGACTTTGCAATCGGTATATTTATAGAAATAAAATAAATTAGACGTACTGGTCGCTCACTAGCCATCACTAACCAGTAAAAGTTGGTATCGAATATTAATTTTTCACACAAATTCAGCTCAAATATGTTTGATGCTTTCATAAAAAGGTAAATTGAAAGTAAAATTTTGTTGGTTATATACATTTCTATATTAGCAATTTTTTGACACAGCTGTATAAAAAAATCTATCTCTTATTCTAATGTAAATTAGGATATTGATGCTTGGTGGCTAGAGCAGTCAGCCAACTTGAAATTTTCAAATTCAAAGTTTTATCGGCACCTGTTACTTTTTGAAGAAAAAGTTGTGTTTGAAAATACATTCTTATACATCTTTAACCCTTGATATATTGGAGTTTCACAATACAGTCAGCGTTTAGTATAATATCTAGTTGAATTTCAAGGATGACTTGACAGAGGTGAATTTAATAAAATATACATATTTGTTTAGAAGACAATTAGTATTTTTATATTAAAGTAATTAGTGCACTAAACACAATTTATCTCCCAGTTCAGTTAGTGGCTAGTAAATGTCCTTAATTTAGTTACAAAGTGAGAATCTTCGTGATATACTATATAATACTTCCAACGATCCGAAGACGCTTTGAAATGTATGACACACTAATTTCAATTCTACAAAAGAAAGACTTAAATTTTGCCTTTTATACTGGCTCTAGAATTGGCCTGTATGATTGATGTTAACACTGGATAACTAGATTTTCTAGGTATTATTTCATATATTTTTGAATGGTTAAAGTATCAAATAGAGTGACGTCTATGTATTATTTGAGATATACTACACTGCAGTTAGTGTTGATAATGTTAAAGCAAGTTATTTGCAATAAATTGCTAGAAGTAAATCTGTAAATTGCGGAATAGAAATAATCTGTTTTTCATAGTCAGTTAATTACAATGTAATATTATCAAGATCATGACCTATGATACTGTTTCTAATTTATATCTTGAAATTTTACTTGTGTGAATTTTACACTTAGTAATGTAAAACAATAGTTTTACAAACAAGTGTCATATATTTATTGCATTAAAATTTAGAATATAATATAATAAATTAAATGTATGTAGAGTATTTATAGCTTTGTTACAACTCTTATTTCCCTCTGGGCATGTGGTGTCAAACATTGCTAACAGGCAGCATTAATCGTTGAAACAGATTGAAAATTGTTACATTCCATATGTAAGTATCAATGCTTGTTATTGCTGTTACTGTCAGTTCTTATAATTGTCCTACCAACACGCATTAATGCAGGTGCTTATGACGCATGATGCATTTTCATTATAGAGAATTATCGAGTAATTTGGATGAACAGGGTTAATAACCTTTACTATCAAAATTCTTTCAATACTTACTAAACTCTATCTGTTATTTTTCTTACTAATCTGTAGCAATGATTGCATAATTATTCAAGATGATATATTGTTATGCCTTATCATATAATATGATTTGTTTTTGTAAAATTTAAAACTAATCTCTGCCATTGGTTGGTACTCTTATCACTATACATATATATATATTCTTATTTTATTGTGGCTATATATTTAGAAAATATTGTATCCCTATGTATATTGCTGTTCATCATGCATCATGTTGCAAAAGATAAGAGAGGCAATAATGCATCTGCTCGGGGAAAATCAAACTTCTCACCTCGGCAGTTTTGTGCACATTGTATTCACAATTTACGTTGTCTTCTCCGGCAAATTCGCGAGCTGAACGGCCGGGCCCGCTAGCCTGCTGTTTTGTGAATTATGAGAAAACATTTGATATTCAACACTGCCCTCCTCTCTGGATGATATGAGGTGCTTATGGATTCCTTCCGCGGCCCAAAAAAACCGTATAGCAAGCTTTGAGAACAGATGTCTGTGACGAATTTTTTGGATACAATGTTATGACTCCATTTGAAACGAAGAGATAACAGAAAATACCATGCAGCCACTGATTGCTGATATAGTAAAGCTAGGGTGGTCGACTTAGGTCGGCTACATATTTCGGATGCCTGAAAAATTTCTTAGTCTGACTTGCCTATTCTTCAAGTCTACCAAATTTCAGCGTCCTGAAAGGCTGCTAAATATTATACAGAATGTATTTGATGTAGGTATGGGATGCAGATATGTCCTATGAGGACTCAAGAGTACTGACGGGCGACAGGGATTCTTGGATGCGGTATGTGGTGTCCATATGCTTCACTTAGGAGGCGGATATGGAAGAAGAAGAATATTCGTATTAAAGCACATGGATAGCCATTATCAAAATTTAAATGTTAAAATTCATTTTGGGGTGATTTAAATTCATTCTTTTTTATAATAAAATATTTATTTATACGTAATAATTATTATTAATACATACATGTAATGTATAATATTATATTTCAATAAAATATATATGTTGATGTTGTTATTTGCTGATACACCATCTATAAATGGCACGTCCTGGTGTGTCACATGTGTGTATGCTGACAGATTATCCACGGTTAGCATGGCACCATATATGATATTTACAGATTAATGCTATATATATTTAATTATCTGATATTTAATATAGGAAGCAAAGTGTGTCACGCCGATAGCTTTAAGTTATTTGGGGGTTATATGAATAAACAATGTTGCGAAACTCCTAATTTCACATTATGTACATCTATTTATATAGCAGTACACATTTATTTTAATTACAATATATTGTAAATGACTATCATTTCCTATCCAACTTCAAAGATGTTTTGAATTAATAATATTTAAATGACTTCACATTTTAAAAAATAAATAAATTCACATTTTAACCTTCAATTCTATAATTTTTCTCATAATTTCCGGCAATTTTCTGCATTATTCATTGCCCCTGATTATTACATTGAATAGAAAAGGATATAAAAACTTGAAAGCCAAATTAATCTGTGCACATTAATTGTATTTGTGAAGTAAACATTAACAGCTTAATGGCCGTGGACTCATATATGAGTCTTGCTGGAATATCAGTTGCTGTGTGTGGACTCGCATGTGAGTCCTACGCCATACGCTTTCTATGAGAAATAATTGAGTTACGATTTAGTTTGCTTGTGAATATTAACAAGAGAGAGTAGTATATCATTTCAACATATTATTAAACTAAAAATATATAATAATTTACTGCGAAGTTCCATAAAAAAATCATCAGATGGTTCGGTATCTAAGGGTTTTTCCTAAGAGATGTCCCCCGTTCGTAAAATCTATGTTTTGTTGTTGGTTGTTTCGGCTTGTATCTATACAAATGATGTGGATGATAGAACTATACATATTTCAAACAATTTTAAATCTGATATCAATGTCTACCCAACACTTTCAGTCCATGGTTTTAATTAAGGAAATGTATCTATTTTTCAATAGACGCCGATAAATACCGACATCGAAAATCTAGTCGTGAACACGGCACTCCTGCAGTTGGTCGGAGTGCCGGTGCCATCCCACGTAACACACCCTCCGCTTGTGACTGCATTGCCAGAGGAAGACCAAGCCTATTATGACCAAAGCACCCGATATATAGAAGACCTCGCCCTCTATCTTAAGTTCAGTGGTAATGGTAAGATTTTTTTAATAAATGTCGCATTTACAACAGTATATACCGTACAATATATTTTTAAATGCAATTCTTTGATATGTTCAATTAATAAGAATGTGTATTACAGTAGAACCTCGATATAACGGACTGATGCCTGTGAAGAGGTGTCCATTAAAGCTGAGAGTCCATTATATACAAATTGGTCTCTTGAATGCATTTTTGTTACAATAATTACATTAATTAGATTCAAGAAAAGAACCATGTTTTTTTGCACTCTCGTAGTATGCTATTCCTTGATATTTTATTTTTAATCCATGTTTGCTCCTAAAGTAGACAGTGTGAAGATATCCACTCTGAAATTGGAGTATATGGATTTCCGCAATCTGAGGACGTCTTGACAAATTATTTTTGATGAGAATTGTTTGCCCCCGATGGGCATCCAGTTTTTCATTTTTTTTCTTATTTTTAAAATTCGACAGATAGAGAATTGAACCCGCATTCCCAACTAACTGCGCTACCGGGTAGACCATAACTTTAATAATTCACTGTCTAAAATTATAAAAATCTCAAAAAAATTTCATCTGCTTTTTCACTTTCAGTGATAACGTGATACTCATGGTCATCTTAATCCTTTTCTCCATCATTGTTCTCTATTTTTCTAGAGAAATAGGGAATTTCCAAACCTTCCAACAATTAATTTCTTCCAACCATTTTCCGATGCTTGTACTATCACTTCTTCACAGATATTTTGTCTGTTGTATCTGAAGTCCGTTACATTGAGGTCCGTTGTATTGAAGTTTTACTGTACTTATAATTTCCACTGATAAATATCTAATCGATTATATCCCAGTCATTATATATGTTCATTAATTATATCAGAGAAGAAATTGTCATTGCGCCTTCAAAACTGGCAATACCAATGTAAAATATATATAAATAAATTAAAATTTCATTTTTAAACTGCAATTCTACCGAAAAAATTCAAATTCAATCAAGTACCTAACATTTTTTTGCTCCAATAAAGTGTATTCAATTTATAAAGAGCAATTGCAATCTGTGATCTTATTGCAACTTAATCATTTAATTATAGAACTTATCCATGTTATTTATGCACACAATTAATGATGGAAAACACTGAATCATATTCATCACTAGTGATACGTGAAGTAGAAGTGTTAATTAATGACAAATGTCAGGTATATGGTTGATTTCTTCTTGATTTGTGTTACATTTGTTAGAAATTATTCTCCAAGGTTGTTAATTTTTTATTAAGACTGCTCTGTCTGAGATAGAAATAGATAGTCGAGTAATGTTATTTTTGATATATTATAATATTCTAAGTAGTGCAAACAAATAGTGAAATAAGAATAACAAAATGATAATGAAGATTAAAAATGTAAATACAGTAAATGAATAAATAATATGAACAATTTAATAATTATATAATGTCAAAAGAACAGCAAGTATAAGAGGACTTATTTAATTGATCACTGAGAAGTTGCTAATTGCTGGTGAATTTGATTTGATTTATTTTTTAGATGAAAGTTTTAATAATTGTTTTTGATATTAAGCATGTGGTCGCCAATATTGCAGGATCTTGATTTTTTCAGTAATTGATTGATGAGATAATTTAAAATACTAATTTGTCACATTAGTGTTATTGAATGCAGTGTGATAAATTTTTTTTTTATTCTATTTAGGCGGTCTTATTGCTAGCCGACTTTCAAAGCCGATGCAACGAAAATTGGTTACCTTGGTTCAATGTGCTTTAACCGAAGAAGAGGGCAGAGGAAGGGCATACAGGGCTGCCCGTTCACTTGGCGAGAGGACTGTGACTGAGCTCATACTTCAACATCAGGTATTTGCAATATATGGGGCTCTTAGTATATGACCTATATCCATTTTGAAATACATGTGTATTTTAGATATTGTTTAGTAAAAATTTTAAACTTGAATATCTAGGCATTTTAATCATAGGTCATATATGAAATATTAGGTCGTCCCGGAATTAATGTCGTTTCTGTAATATGCAATTTTGACTCAG
>JAGVSQ010014951.1:0-10383 GCA_022683975.1 Rhyacophila evoluta
TTGCTAACAGTGATCTCACATATAGAAGTTTACCAGTTTTAAATAATTTAGAATTCTAATGTTTATGATAATACTTTTAAAAAATTGAATCCTTTTCTGTTTCTATTTTAGTTCTTATCACTTAAAGCATTTTTTTTTACTCAAGTTGTCCAATTACATGTTGATATGACATCAGAATGACTGAGGAGTGAGTCATATCAGATTTATTATACAGCGGAAATGTTTTCAGCAATACTTACACAGCAAACATTTGAAGTGTCCATACTAACCATATTTTGGTTTGTCACATATGCACTTTTTATCGAGCAATTTTACTATCTGTATCATGGATGGGCAAACTTTTTTAGGAGTGAGCTTCAGACGGCCAATATAATTTATTAAAATACAAAAGGAAAAAATTGTATATTTTTGCAAATTCTAGTGTGATGATCAACGTTTCCTCTAATTTTTTCGTTATGCGTGCGGGCCATCAATGTATGTGTGCAAAAAAAAGAGGCGAGGGTGCAAATATGAATAGATAAAATTAAGTAGTCAACATAAGGTACCACGAATTCATAAATTACATTTTTCCAATATGTAGGTAATATAGACCCTATCATAAAATATATCATTACACAAAACAAAAATATGGTACAAGTTCCTTTCTTTGAAGCGTGTGCGGGAAATGCGCACACCTTAGAGGGAACGTTGGTGATAATGGCATTTCTTAAAGTTCTTCATAATCTGGCTTAATCCGGGATGCACTGATTCTGAGAAGTGAAGTCTGTTTCTAAGACAACTCTTACGAAGTATCATTGTAGAAAACACCTGCTCACATTTTATATAGAATGAAGCAAATATAGTACTAATATGGATGCGAGATATCAAATTTGTGAACAAATCAGGCTCTTTAAATTGATTATTAGATTGCCTCTGTTGTCTTTAATACAAACCATTGAATGGTAAATTCATATTGTTTGAAAAATTTATTTTTAATATAAAAGTAAAAACAAATAAATATATATTTATAATTTTATGCATACTCAAATGAACTTTTTTGTTGGACTGGCGGACTACATTATAGAAACTAAGTGGGGCGCATCTGGCCTGCTGGTAGTAAAGTTTATCTTCATATAAAATAAATATGTGCACATTTCAGCATTTTCAGATATTTTCGTAGATTATAGAGAATTTATTATTTTGTTTTAAAACGTTGCTTTGACAAGTTAGATTTTATTTAATATTAAAATTTCTACATATCACATATTTGAACATTGTTACTTGAAAATAATAAATATTTTTCAACAATTTACATTTGGAAAATTTAATATTCATATCAATAGATGAAAATTATTCAGGAAAATTCGTGATATTCTGGTAATATCATGAACCTGACTAAAAAAGTGTTTTGAAGGCTGTACCACAAATGAATACAAAATGTATTTCATATTTATTTTCAAAATGACACTATCTCATTTCATTATAACTACGTTTGAAATATAAATCATTGAAAAAAAAGTAAATTATCACTCGACGATGGAACGGGAATACCCCCAGGAGTGTAGGGTATTATAACAATTTTTTCAGTCGATAGGATCCATACACTAAGTCCAAAAACATGAATTATCAATCTGACTTAGTGTGCGGACTGAACCAGTGGGAAACGGTATTTTGTAGTTGAGGAGGGTATATCCAAACTGAACTTATTCCAATGTGCCAAAATGGAAAGAAAAGTATTTTGATGCATAAAACAACGATTTAGAATGCAAACCAATAAAAAAAACAAATTATAAAATATGCTGTGCGGTTATTTTTTTACGAAAATTACTTATTCCAAATGTTCTCTTTTAAATTTTGACATAGTGGATTAAGATCACTTTGGAAATAACCCCCTTAACTATGGCCCGTACTGTTTTGCACTAATTTTCACACACAAAAATTAATTACATGCTACCACACTACCATAATTATAAATTTGTGTATTTTCGTCTATTGCTAAAATTTAAAACCTAGGTTGCATTCGCATATTTTTTTGAAGCTCATTTTAGACCACTTTTATCTTGCGTGAAAGGACTCACAGCGAAATTTCGCTATAATGTTAAAAGGGACCATAAAGAGTTAAGACAATAAATTATCAATTCCATTAAATTCTATCAGAATCTAAGTCAGTAATCTCCTAAAAGTTGTTGAAAAATGTACTCCAACAAAAGTGACATAATGTGAGTGATAGTATACATAAGATGATTGTAACCAATTGAATCTGTCTTATGAGGATGTTACATGTAAATACCGGTAGCTTAATTTTAGTCACTTTGATAAATGTTAAACTATCTTGAATAAATGGTTCCTGAATGCATCAGGTCAAAAACATTATTTCAAGAGTAGAATAAAAGATTTGTTGAATAATATATATTTTATTTTGACCAATGGAGGGTTAATGTAAACAATGAATATAGTGAGTGATTAAACGATGATGCAAAATGCTCTAGTGTAGATGGAAACATTCAATTATTGATCTACTTGTGAAGAAGATAACGGCCAAAATGCAGTCCACATCATCTGATTATCTTCTGTTTGAAAGTGAGATATTTTGTTTACATAATAATAAATACAATCATCCTTTATCACGTGATTAATTGATGTAATAAATAAAATTATTCATTTATTTAAATGTGATTGGGTATTAAGAAATTTGCTTTCTTTGTGTCTTTACAGTCATCTATTAATTAATTGAAATAATTTGATATACCAAAATTCAACACAATGTCGACTATCTATAGATAAATGATGGTACTCGGTTAAAAGCAACTGCCAGTTTTTCAAAGTTCACATTCCGTCAGTATCAGTTTATATTATCAAATCATAGCACCTGATGAAGGCTGATTTATTATGTTAATGATGAGGTGGTGTCACGTCTTAAATTAAGGGACTAACAAATGGATCAAGCAATTCCCTGCTACATCAAAAGACATAGCGTGGAACCTCAACTCTCCATGGCTCTCCTTGTAACATTTTGTCATAGAAGATTGTCTAATAATGTCCATTCGATGATTTAACAGAATTAATTTTGAAATTATCTGAAAAAAGGTAAAAGCAATTAATGGTGATAGGTAATCTAAAAGGAGTCGTATGATAGTTGTATGCTCTATTTGTAAATTGGATATGATCAAAGAAGAATTTAAATATTTTTTTGTTAAAATTATTTAAAATGTAACAGTGGGTCATTTATATGTATTTGGATTTGGTTAGGTTAGGTTAGATTAGGTGAGGTTGTAGGTTAGGTTGATAAGATGGAGTTAGGTAATTTTGAACACCAAAATATTATATCTATGAGCAAAAGTTGTTGAATTTAATTCAATTATGTAATAGTTTGTTTACTGAATTTGTCCATTATCAGATACTCAAGGGCAGAGTTGAAACAACACTGTGATAAATCTTTAGCGGAAGACAAAAGAAAACTGTAATAAAAATTCTTAGTTTCGCTGTAACTTATTGCAAACGTTTAGTGATTAGTATTAGCCAGTGACTGACATGGTACAAAAGCATGAACACCTATTGTTGATTACACATTTACATCAAGTGCATGTAAAGATACAATTTCGTGACAATGTAAAATATAATATCAAAAAAAAAAATCATTTAATTGGTCAACAATATCACTTTAATCAATAATTATTTTACAAATCTACGTAATTGCCAGTCAAAATTAATCCAGTTTGATTAATATTTTATTTAAATCAGATTAAAGATAATGATATGTTTCTATGCATTCAAAATATGAGTTCATAATTATTTCATTTGAACAACATAGATCAACTCTTCACTATATTTTTTTGTAATTAATATCTGTTAATTTTGATCTATTAAAGTGTTCAAAAAATTCTTTCATTGCATAGTAAGTTTGTTAAGCAAGAGTGGTTGAGATGTATTTCATTCATAAAGTCAAAGAGTGAAATGCATAATCAAATACAAAACCGTGAATACAATTAGTTGATAAGTTTATCTACTTTGAATTACAGATTTATTACCACTAATAATATGAATTGTGAGATTAAAATTAGTAAGAGTGGACTCATAAACAGTATATCGATGGCTTAAAGTGCAAAAAGTCCACTTTTGAAAATTTTACAGGAGAGTGTAAAAACTGATTATTTTGCAATTTGTTGATATAAAAAACACATTTTAAACGATTTACTTTTAGAGTTGCTTACTTTTGATATATCTGTATAAAAATAGCAGAGTTATATGGAGCCCTTTTCGGCGGAAGATCGTAAGGCAATATGATGGACTGGTAAAAGATCATAAGGTATGCAGCAGTCATAATTTATGCATCACAATCTTTTGCCAGTCTATCAAGTCGCCGCTTACGATCTTCTGTTGAAAAGGGTGATATGTTTTGCAGTGTAAGTCTTCGATCCGAATGAAGTTGTCAAATTTTGATGGGATATTTTTCGACATATTTAAATAGCTTGCCAAAGAATTGTCAAATTTATACGACACATGCATATAGCATGGTGTAATAACATGGTATTATATTATTAAATAATTTTCAGCTAAAAGTGGACTTAACAATGTTTCGCTTTAGGTAATCAATATGTCAAAAATATGTTTGATTATTTTAATTGATTCCATGTGCAGATAATTTTTTTTTTTATTATTATTTGAAATCAATCTATCATCATAAGATGGATAGATATGTCATTGATACCTATGTACGTCAGTGAGTTGGGATTATTTGATTATCTTTTATATTTACATAGATATAAAGTAGATAACCTGTCAGGAAATACAAGAAATTTGATCATATAATGTGAACATTACAAGCCGATGTTAGCTTACATCGGTGCATTTGTTGCTACCAGTAGCTTAGTCATAAATAAAAAAAGTACCAGGTTGGTATTTAATTTTAAATCACCTTTTTTGTCATATTAACACGTTGACTGCCACGGATTTTTTGATGATTCCGGTCAAAAGAGCCAATTTGATTTAATCATGTTATATTATTAAAAACTTTAATAATACTAAATAGTAGTAATAGTAGGGCAAGAAAACAACCTACGAGATATCTCATAGTTGGCAGTTAACGTGTTAAAGAAAATATTTTTAATGTTAGTAGTTTGAATGCTTTAAAATTTACAAAAAAATCATATCCTTATAAATATTGTTAAAAAACACTAAAATTTTAAATATTTGTTAAATGTGATTGGGAAGTGAGTTTCATGTCAAAAAAGTGCCAGGACAGCACCCTGGCCTGGAAAAAGTACCAGGGCGGTGCTCTGACCTGCACTGGCATCACCACGACACTGGTTGCCATTGCTTGACAAGCTGTTTTTTGCATAAATTTGCTTAATTTACTGGACACCCATATTCTGAATTAAAATTATGAAAAGTTATGAGACTCAAACATCCAACACCAAGTATTTTACTAGCTTACATATACACTTACCAAATCGTCCACCGAGACGACAAGATATTTTTTTTACCAGAATTTGTGAGTTTATACGAAGTCTACAATTTTAAATAGTTTTGAGTTGAAAATCAATTTTCATTAACTGTTATCGGTTGACATTATAAATTGTTTAAGTGGGTGTCAACTGCATACACAATCTTTCTTCTACTTTATAGATCTATTGTTACAGGAAGGTATTGATAAAGGTTAGTTTTTAAGGTCAACACTTCACATATATGGAATTTACATTGACATGGTTGTAATGTTCTTACGCATACTAAATATATATTTTAAAGTCATATCACTTTTTATTTATGCATAATAAACAGTGTATGAAATATTTGACATCGATGGAAAACTAGTTAAATTTTTCTAGTGTCAGTTTTTATACCGGTAGAAGTAATAATCTATTATTCATATCTGAAGCCGTGTCTAATGACAGAGAAGAGTGAGGTTTGCTTATTTGTAGTCTAGCTGTCAAAGTCTATAAAAAATTATCAATTAGGTTATCAGTTATTTTTATCAGTGATCACCAAACCGTCTCGGAAGACCACAGTAGCTTATTAAAGAATTTTTGGGAGATTGTGTGAGAAACGTTTTTGTATGTTAATTTTTTAAAGTTTAGACAAAATATCATAATCATCAGTGCTTCATCTAATACTGGATGAAGGCTTCTCCTAACTGTTTCAACTCTCTTCGTTCCTGTACATTCTGTTTCCAAAAATGTTTACATAATCTTTTCATCAACCTAGTGACCTTTATATCCACGTTTTTGACTTACTCCTTGGTTACCACTGGGTGATTAGATTTTTTCAACATATTTTTTCCGTAACCGATTGAGGCGATATATGTTAACCAGACACATTTATATTCAACTGTCATTTTGGATCCTTGCTCTATAAATACTGCAGTCTCATTCATGGCAATCATATTAGAAAGAAAGTATTTAGAAAACTCGATGCCATTAATAAAGAGCTCGAATGCAACTACTCGTTTAATCACTTCAGCTTGAACAGTGTTGTCGAATTTCTTAGAGAGAGCTTGGATCGTATTTCCATTAGGTCTTATTTTCGGGCTAGGCTTATACTTAAACCATCTTTTAAAATCACAGTAGGGCTTATTTTTAGCGAAATACGGTAATAGTTAATTTGTCAGTTCAGTAATTTATTTTTATTATTTATATGTATTTTACAGATCAAAAAAGTTATGCTTATCCTTTCAAAACTAACACAACTTATTAAAGATTTACCAGTTTAATGATAAGGTTTCTTTTCCCACGTGATATATTATCTTTATTTTAGATAATCTTGACTTATCACTGCACATGGTCTTATTTTAATTCATTTAAAATTCTTCATCCTAGGGTCTGCATCACCCGAGATGCATATGCCTACCAGATTGAAAGATCATCTCCGAGAAATATTTACACTACAGACATTGAAAAAGAGAATTCCTATCGTGGAATGGTTGCCAAAGTACCGAGGTGATTTGCTAGTTCAGGATATTATAGCGGGTAAGTGCACATAAATATTTTATACCTGAAGATGTATTAGTGACGAGAATATTTATTTAATCATTTTTTTCTTTAAAGGTATCAGTGTTGGGTTGACTGCAATTCCTCAAGGAATAGCCTATGCTGGAGTAGCTGGATTACCATTGCAGGTATGGCAGATATTGTTAAATTTATTCAATATAAAAGTGCATGACCATTTGTGACATATTGCAGATTTTGTTGACTCATTCTGAATGTATAATATTTGAAATTTTTCTGGCTGTAGTAGATTACTTTAATCAACATAAATTTGATATAAAATTATTATTATAACCGCAACATTAGTAATAATATTTGTAATATCAATTATTTTATGAATGGCTTTTTTGATTAATATCATCTTTTTAATTGATTTAATTTTAGTATGGCTTATATTCCGGATTTATGGGATGTTTTGTCTACCTGTTTTTTGGAAGCTGTAAAGACGTAACCATTGGACCAACGGCCATCTTAGCTCTTATGACACAAAAGTATGTCCAGGGTTTTGGACCTGATTTCGCCGTCCTGCTGACATTTTTAAGTGGATGTGTAATATTCCTTTTGGGTGTATTTCATTTAGGTAACCATAAAATATTTCTTCAACCGATAAATAATAGAATAGATTTAGCTACTAGATGTCAACAGTTATAAGTTCCTTTTCAGTTGATATTTTGAATAAATATGAACTACTTGTGGTTGAACCATACAGAAAATATGATTATTGAAGCATGAAAGCATTCCAATTGTGGAATATATAGATTTCCATAATGTGAAAGCATTTATTGATAAATTTTTACAAATATTGATTATCTGCCTATAGTTCAACCTATTCTAACACAACTGAGTTTTGTGTTTAATTTTTTTCAAACTCTCTTACGATTTCAACTTTTGGATTTAAAGTATAACAAACAGTTGTGGTTTTTCCAGTTTTTTGACATTTGGAAACATAAAAATAACATTTCTTTTATAATTTATTCTTTTACAATCCTGTGTACTTTTAATAGAACTGATTGTCCGGATAAACATATTTTAAATCTAATATTAGTGAAACCCTTGTGAAGTTAACTAGTTGTGTTTGTTGGAATATATTTAAAAATACATACCTTGTAAAATTCTCTCTTTATTTATTTCGATTGATACTTATTTTTACCATAAAATATTCAATATAAAGTGTTTCAAATAATTAATTGCGACATCCCTTTAGTGAATAAACCCGATGCTGAGTTAATAAGAAAATGAATTTTCAATATTTCTGTTCTTGTAGGTTTTCTCATTGAGTTCATATCAATGCCTGTAACAACCGGATTCACCACAGCCGCCGCTATGACCATAGGATTTACTCAGTTACATTCTCTATTAGGATTTAAAGGTATTGTTTTAATTTTACTGATGCCCCATTTTCTTTTAACCTGTTTCCGTGTTGGGTTAATTCTGTTGTAATACTGAACATTAAACGTTTATGTCATTTCTTTTTTGACGTCTTCGAATTTTATGTGGCATCAATGTACAAGTATGACGTGTTGCAAAATGAGCTGATATTTCACTAAGAAATAACAGTTCCTGCAACATACGGTTGTATACAGAATTACATTCTTTATAGGTTAAAATATTTTCATCATCTTTTTATTAAATAGTATTTATTGTAGTATTTTTTATCTATAATATCTAACAACAAAATATAATATATATGATTACATGTATTGATAACACGTAACAAATTAACAGAATTTCTCCATCTATATTACGGGATAATAGGCAATGAAGATATTCTAGACATGTAAAGAAAAGATTAGAACATTGTACATCAGTGTTTCCCAAACTCTCTTCCACGCATCCTTGTGGCCACGATATTTTCATTTTTCTCCTTTGTGATCCTATGAAATTTTACTGCCTATACTGGCATGTAGATAAAATAAAAAACAGGTGGAGTCCTGCTATAACGGAATTAAGGGGACCATTCCTTTTGTTCCAGTATATTGAAATTTCATTGTACTAAATATATTTTTACTAAATATTATTATAAATGAATATTTTTACAAAAAAAAATACCGGCAATTTCGTTACTTTGGTATTCGTGACAAAGAGATTTGACGTCTAGATATTTTAATATAAAATAAATTTAAGAAAGAAACATAAAAATATCAAACTACAAGCAATAAACTTATTGTTAATGAATATTTATTCTATTTTTTGTTAAATAGAAACTGCAGGCGTGTAGATTAAGATATTAAATAAAAACTTTATATGATGATTTTTAGAATATTTTAGGGAACCTGTTTATTTGCTTTCCTGGTCTAGTGCTACAACTCACTTATCTGAGAAAATCTTTTGTAGACATACTGGATTATCGTGAAATGAAACAAATGTCATAGTTATTATTAAATATGCCGTGTATTTAAAGTGGATTTAGTTTTCATTATCACCGCAACTTCAATTAAAAATGTTTTACACGCTTTTATTCAATAGATTATGTCAAATAAATGATAAACTACAATTATTTTGTTACTATCTATGCTTACTATCTCTGATACTTCAAGTGGTTAAATTCTTTGATAACCAATCCGCATGAAAATCAATCTGTGAAGCAATTAAATCGTAGTTAGTAAAATAATAACTATTAAAATATTTAGCAATGTAATGTGTCCCGATATATTTGTTTTTCAGGAAAGTCTAATACATTTCTGGAAGTTTGGATTAATTTTATAAAACATGTCAAGACTGTGCAACTTTGGGACTCGGTATTGGGAATTTCTACAATAGTCATTCTTCTCTTATTAAGGGTTGGTTTATTATTTCTTTGACTTATTTTTATTATATTCAACTCTTAATAAAAGTCTTTTGTCCACGAAACAGTTTTTTCGATGGAAAAAAATAGT
The DNA here is from genome assembly GCA_022683975.1 of Rhyacophila evoluta. Taxonomy (NCBI): domain Eukaryota; kingdom Metazoa; phylum Arthropoda; class Insecta; order Trichoptera; family Rhyacophilidae; genus Rhyacophila; species Rhyacophila evoluta. The sequence goes on from JAGVSQ010014951.1 coordinate 9,836, forward strand.
ATGATTACAGAAATGCAAGTCATCGTTATTGTTACTATAACACTGCAGTTCTCAAATTTTCTTATGATGTCCATATTTGCACTTTTAATGGAGCATATGGACATCATACGGTCCATCCATCACAAGCTTGTCTTTTAACCTTTTCCTAGTTTATGTCGGTATCTTTTAGTCCATCTGTTTATATCCTGCAGATAATATTTAGCGGCCTTCCAAACCATTGGAATTTAATCAACAGGAAGAAAGAGCAGGCTAAGATGGAACTATATTGAGATTCCTGCAGTATGTGGCTAGGCTATGTTCAACATTGCAACGTCATGCTTATTTCTCAGCCATCTAGGAAGCAATTTCAATTTTGAATTAATTTTATGAAACAGATAATAACGGACACTGATCAATCAATATATAAATATGAACATTTTCATATCATATTTTGATTAAAAATAGTGCTTTCTCTAGTATATCAAAAATTTGAAATGAATTTATCTATTTCTAAAATTAATATTTTCGACTGATAGTGCTTGATGGAAATTGATTTTAAATTCTAAATT
>JAGVSQ010014952.1:0-10383 GCA_022683975.1 Rhyacophila evoluta
TCACCTTTCGGCATCTTCAGGCTGCATTATATGTGGGCAGTGAGCGAACATATAAGATACTAGATTAGATGATGTATACCGTACAACCTATAACGATATATTTCTAATTACAGAAAAGCAATCCCTCAATTTCTTAAGCTTGGAAGGCTTCTATGGTTCTATCTAATTCAGATAACAAGATAATATTGGATTAATAATGTAAGGCTATGACTCACTTCAAATTGTAATGTATGCATTATATAATAATAATGATGGTCCAAATAATTTTATAAATTTAACTATATTTTTGCTTTATGAGCTTACCTTTTATGGCGCAAGTTATAAATTCACCAAACTTTGTTGAAACGTTCGAAACTATTCACACCTCTCTAAACAAAAATATAACTTAACAATAAAACTGGTGCTACGAGTATATTGTTGATATTGGTTTGACGAATAAAACTAACATTTTTGTAAGAAAAGCAAATATCGCTTACCCAAAATACTATAATATTAATAGTTATAAATCGTCTCATCATACGTTTTCAAGGTAATATTCCATGAATCAATGAAGCAAAAAACTATATGTAAAGTTAGGGACGAATCCCAGGCATTATTTTCGTAAAAAAACATTTAAAAAAACTTAAACGAGCGTATGTTAAAGCGTACAATAACTGAACCATATTGCACACGTCGAACGGTATATATGCTTTTTCAAACCTTTTTGATTTTTTTTGTGTCTAAAGTTATATTATACTCTTATACCACCAACATATTTTGGCATCTTTTAGAGGATCTTGTGACACCGTTTTTCGAAAAATATTCATTCCCACTATTCTTAATTTGTTTTCCAACATTATCCTTTCATTTTTCTATTTTGAGTCCACATTTTAGACATCTATTTATATATTTTAAACCAGCAGAAGACACATTTACACAACGCTCGCCGGCCATCATGAATAAGTGAAGTCCGCATATATACTCTTTTATCGCAAATCAAAAATGGAATCATCGTAAAAAGAAAAAAAATTGTCGACACTGTATTGTAAATAATACATAAAACGATGATGAATAAGATATATTTTGTATTGCAATAAAAAAAGCGCATCTTGGCTGAATGTATGGTACATAGCCTTCGACGTGTGCACGATTTAATTGTGAAAGTAATTTAAAGCCATCACAAACTATTAGAAAAAAAAAACATCACCGAAATGAAATGCTTACTTTTGGTCACAGCATTCAACGTAAAACATATTAGGAATATAAATTGAAGGTAGTTACTACAGCAATACTAAGTTTTTTCTCAGTGAAATAGTACCGCTGGTCATTAAAAGTCGAAAGTACTTCATAGAAATTAATAGTGATATTAGGTCCAGACAAAGAAAGACTTTCTTTTCAAATTCAATGGCTCCAATTCAGATGTAATTGATGTGCGAAATAAAGTGTCTTTAGAAAGCCACGCAATTTATGTATCTGGACATTAATCAAATTAGCGAGTGAAAGTTAGATGGTTCGATAGTCATATGTGGTATAAAAAAGGGTAAATCGAATATTACACTGAGATTGTCTCTACTACTATTGTACATAGACAGAGAGACTCTTGCATCTGCTTTAGTCTGCCAGTATGCACAATTGAATTAACAAATATATCATTGCTTTTTTTCGATGTTTTAGATAATTCTTATATCCTTTTTTATTATGTACACGAGATATCCATGGATGAGGATAACGAATGGAAATTAAGACGTCTTGAAACGAAATGATTCATACTTACAATACCAAAATCATATTTTGAGACATTTTATATTTGAATTGATGATGAACGTAGTTATCATTACAAAAAAGGTTATAAATATTTTCAAATGGGTGAAATAGCGTTATATTGTTTTATTTTTCGGGACAAGGCAGAATAGAATGTTTCAATGCGGTATTCGACGTCGAAAAGTGAAGAAAGAAATTCTGAAACACTAAAATGAAAACACTTTTCATAACAAAGTAGGCAGGCGTTCACGAGAATACGTTTTCTTTTACACCTTCAAAACAGAATTAATAAGGTTAGGAGATACTACACGACCCCAGAGGTCCTTCCAGTGACGTGACGCAGAAAACACGTTCGACGGGGGGAGTGTTCGCGAAGGACGAAAGACGAACGGAGGGACGTGAAGTGAAATAATAAAAATAAAAACATGGACGAAGAACGCGGAGGGGGTCGCGGGAGGGCCAGGTAAGAGGGCGGTTTAGAATTGAGACATGCCAAGGGCGAGAAACTGCATGATGATATTACGCACACAATATTATATGATGAAGTTTGTAAGATTCTAACGACGAGACTCGCTTAAAAATCTAGTATACATTGCGTAAAATAAATTTTAGAAAAAAGAATTCTTATTTAAAAATAGCTTCGAAATTATTGAAATATTTCCCATTTAGTAGCTAGCAGCCATAATAATTATGTATACTCGAATTTCAATCCAAAGTACTTCCGTAATAAGTAAGTCTGTCAATATGAGAGACTGGAATGAAAATTAAATTGAATAAAAAAATCTACATAATCATTTCATATTAAACATGCCTTACAGGAAGGGACACTACAGATAACAATAGTTATCCAATATTACAGAGCGTTTATTATATCAAAGAAAAAATATAACTACCACAGCGACAACATAAAAAGCACCAAGAAATATTCAGAGAAAGTTTGAAAAAAAAACCTTCGATTACGTTTAAATAGAATACAGCAAAAATAAAAACCAGTATTTCAAAACTATAACATGCCTAGGAGACCCAAAATCATTAGAAATGTGTATTCTAACTTGGGTATTTGAAACTTTTATATCAAGTCCGTCGATAATAGTAACTATGGGATAAATTTGAATTAAATTTAATTATGTAAAAGTAACCCAAGGAAATATATTTATATGCAATAACGCGTCAAACACACCGAGTGTCTAAAAAATCAGATGGGAAATTTTCAGGCGTGATTTTGATTTCTTGAAAGTCGCTTAAATCGTGTTTTCGTTAGAAATCAGTTCCAGCTGTATAGCGAGATGATGCTCTCCAAGACAATGTTCTCGTCATCCTACAAGACGACACAGCAATTACAGCGACTACGAACTATTAATTAAATATAACACACAATTATTTATCGTTATTAATTTCGCGGAACAAATTTCCGTACAATTTGATATATTAGTGAAGATTCACAGGATGGTATTATTATTGAACGAAAGTGTCTGGTTTGTGTAAGAGACGGTAGAGAAAGGAAGGGAAATCCAATTAATTTAGGGCGCTGGGGCAAAAGCTTAATTATTATCCCATTACGGAGAATGTTTGGTTAAGTGTCTTTTTACACGTAAGTGATGTTCAGTATGGCATCATCATCAAATATAATAGATTGTTACGCGGACTACTGAGAGTTCTATTGAGCACACACTTCGTAGTTTTCGTAGGATATTCTATTCCAACAAGCTCTGGAAAGTTTTATAACCAACAAAAAATAGAGAATTGAAATAAAAGAGAAAAAAAAATTTCAACCACTTCACATTAGGTTCCAAATTTTAACGCGAATGTATGATTTACATTGAAAATATTTTTTATTGCTAAAATATTAAAAAAAGCAGTAAAATAAGGCATATAAATAATTCATTTGACCATGTTGTATATATATACAGGGCCAGCGCCAATAATTATACGATACATTTAAGAATCAGCCACGATGTATAGCCATACATAGTATGTATCGTATTAAATCATAAATAAGAATTATATATTTATCCATACGCCAAAACGCCATACGAATGCGGAGTTTTTGTAAGACTGTATTTAACACGAAAACCTGCGCTTACCGGAATTTATGACCGTCTGGTGGATAGTCCACCTGGTCAGTTGTTGCTTTTGATGAAATCGTATTATGTTCGACAGAAAAAATAAATTTAGATTGAAAGCCCAATGAATGACTTAAAAATATCAGAAGAGAAAGCTGCAAAATTTAAAAAATAAAACCCCAGAAGATTGTCCAAGTAATGTAAATATAGCCCGGTGTTCAAAGAGTATATACTACGGGGTCATATTGCTATCTTTTTTTTATATATGTAACAATGCCTAGGATGTTATTTAATGGTTACAGGAATTACCTATTTATATACTATTTTTGTATTATGCACACCATTTATCAAGCATCTTGGCATTTAACGAACGAATAACTTTAACTTAACATTTCATTATTTATTATATGGTTAGAAAACAATGACTGACTTATTGATATACAACTTCTTAACTATGGAAACCCCAATTTGAAAATGTTAACTATTTAAGAGAAAGAGGTGAAAAATAATTCGGCTAAAATCATTTTTAAACGTAGCCATCGTAATGCGTATAACAAATTCAAATGTCGCGTATTTTTCATCAAATAATAAATGTTGTATCACAAAGTAAATGAATACGTGGCCAACACGGTAAACCAAGACGAACCGTAGCTGTGTGGTGTGGTGGCTCCTTAATTGGTATAAATAAAGCGAGCGTAACTATGTAAGTGTCGGTGGACTGCGGTACCACATCTTTGAAAGCTCTTGGAGCAAACATTTTTATCAAAAAAGTTTACTGGAGACGCGCTATGATTCAAATTTAGGCGAAAGCGAGACAGCTGCACACAATGATACCGACAAACGTGAGCCGCATGAGAAATTTATCTTCGTCAGATATTCCCAATGAAGCCATCCCCAAGATTTTATATTATAATTTCTCTGAATATGTTATGTGGTCAGTCAGACGAGTAAAAAAAGACTTACTTATAGTAAATAAATTTATGTAACATTTTCGAAAAAAATTCGTCATGTTACTGGTGAAAGACGTTAAAGTGAGTCTCTCTGTTAAATACATTTTACGACAAATTCTTAAGGTAACGTCGTATTATACATTAAGAAATTGTCGCAATAAGGTATTTCATAGAAAGACTCAAAACCTTAAAACTAGATTATCTCAAAACTCACTTTTTCATTTTAACGTCTTTTGCCAGTAATATACGACGATATGCTCGTATGAGTCTAACTTATAATGTTCAATTGTCAATACTAACATCAAAAAGATTAATGGTTGGCAATACGTGCTACACATCACTAAAGTAAAGAGCTCACATTTAACTGGTAAATCGATAATTATAATATAATGAAGTATAGTGAAGAAATTCACGTAGAAAACATGATATTCCATTAACAGAATGCCATCAAATTCGTAAACCATACGTTTAGTATAGAATGTATTTAAAACACATTTGTTTTGTTTTTATGAGTGGTTCCAAAATTATCTGACACACAATTTTTAAATTGAATCAGCAAAATTTCGAATATTTTCAGTTTAATACTCTTAGAAATAATATATTTTAGTAACTTGAGAAATGCGGTACACCAAGTTGATTAATTACGTAACACGAAAATATCAATCAATATATAGTTGCCTTGTCACCTGTCTATTGAAGATTTGAAAATCCATCAACGCCAACTTATTCAATTTGGTTCGATAAGACCGATACATAATACTTCAACAAAACTATCTCGATCGAGATGTTTAGTTCGAAAAGTATTTTTCACGTCCAATCAAAATAATACCTTCCGCTGGCCATAAAATGGCCGATTTCCGGTATACACGTTAAGATCTTTGGATTTCTGGAAACGAGTGACGTTGAGTACCTGCGTATCGAATTCAAAAGACACGTACGATATTATAATTTCTGAATCCCATCTAACCAGACGAATACAAATGGACCGGGAATAATTTATTCCAGGCAGCGCTGCATGTCTTATGATGAGCATGTTTATCAGAATGATTGAGTACCTTACGTAAACAATAATAATTATTCCAGAAATGTTTCCATGGCCAATCCGTCGATTAGCTAGTAGACTACTCACTATACGCGAAGCATACTTCTCATCTTCTTCTCTTGGTTTGCGTTTTAGGACTTCATATTTATATGCGAATATAAAACATATCGTTTGTTCGTAATAATTAATAGTTATTATACATTTGTACATCATTTCTGAAGAATTATTACCGACGGCAGCAAATAAACTATTGCTCTACATATTTCTTTAAGATACATATGTATCTATTAATTTTAGTTCGATAGAATCGGTCGCGATCACTTACTTACTCAAGATTATTTACTCAGTTGAACCAGAAAACCATTATAAATGTTTGCTTCCCAAATTAACATAAACTAAATTCAGTCAACGGCTTGAGAACATTTCTATCTTATTTGAACTAAATAACGAATGCATTGACACATCCATTGCAAATTAAAATTCATGAGAATTATGCTTTTGCCGAAAACGGTGTGATTTGGTAATTTTGGCTGCCTTATTTCAATACTAAATAATGTGTCTCTCCGGTAACGTGGTTTGTAGCGTACGCGCCTAGCAATCCGGGGGATTCAGGTTCGATTTTCCCATCTGTTGTATTTTTAAATTCTAAAAATGCAGGACTCGATGCCCATTGGGTTGAGCAATTGTTTGACAAACAATTCTCGTGGAAAATATTCTATCAAGACATCTTGTCTTCACATTGCGGAAATCCATCTACTCGACTTTTGGAGTGGGTATCTTCTCACTGTGTAGATCCATATGCTCTACTTTGGGAGCAAGCATGGTATAAGAAGAAAGAAGAAAATAACACAAAAGATAATAAATATCGTTGCAAATAAAATATTGCCAATCAGGTTAGTATATTTCTTAAATATGATTCCAATTTTTTAAGGGTTTGTTAAGTTAGTTAGTAATGAAACAGCTCGATGCCACACCATGGTTCACCAATAAATCTACCTATTATCAAATTAACCAATCATAAATGTCCAATGAATTGCAGGCCGCAACGATAACATTGTTGTAAAGAAACTACGAGGTCGAGTCTTTCGTAATATTCATTTAATAAAATATTCGCAAAAAAACAAATGAAAGGAAACGATTTAATAATGTCCGCTGTTCTTAGTTATGTTATGGAAAAGTTATGAAAAAAATCCTCTATTATATTAAAATGAAACCGTAACACCCTCCAAAATCAGACGACAATAAATCGTCTCAATCCACATTAAGTATTTATATCTGCATACGTGGTAAAATCATCTATTTCGTATTATATTATTTCAATAACAATTTCCCACGTTAGATTTTACACATCCAGAGATTTACGTCGGAAATCTCCCGAATTACAAGATCACTTGGATGACAACTTTGATATTCTGAAATTATCGTTATTCCACAATCAGCGAAAATAAGATACTAAAACAATGATAAGACAGCCTCGACATTTCACACCATTTATTTCTATGTTTTTTTTTTGCATCAATATAGTCAAATAAATTAAACTCAAATTATCAGTGAAAACAGTATTTTGTCATTCATAATAGAAGCAACGTTTATGTATTGTACTGATTGTTTACATACGTAATATGATTATCAAAAACACCGATAATATATCTTCGGGGATTATTCACTGGAGTCACGCGAGAACAGCCGATATACTATCTACCTGTATATGTATGTAAAATTTAATCACTAATTGCTATTATTTGAAAAATAAATTTGAATATTTTAATATTAAATCAACAGGATAAAGTACGTATAAGAAATTATTTCTACCGGGAATTATATTTCAACACATATTGACCCCGTTTAGGTAGAAGGCATTAACCCTCATCAAACAATAAAGCCGTGAGGTTTGATTCTTTTTTCCCGCACGCGAATTCGGTAATTTTTTTTAAAAATCTAAAGCTAAATTTCGATAGTGATTTGGCATTTGCGGTTTTATTTTGTCAGGACGTATATTCAGTTGTGTATATTGTGATTCTAAAAATAAAACCACTTTTCAAAAAACTGAGGGATAATGTCTTTTGCCAAAACACGGTTGATATGTATGTATACAATACAACTTGTGACATTCATTTTTACTTCAGCACGACAAGTCCCATATGTTCAAGAAAAAACCGTCGAGCCTAACTGGAGTTTGATATCTGTCTGCGGTTTTATTTTGAAATTTGCAAACGTATTTATTTATTATTTTGCAGCGCAAAAAACAAAAACATTCGGTGACGGTTGGCGAAAAGGTTATGGGTTAATGAACGTTCCAAAATCCTGTTTTTCAAAAATATATTACAACCGGCATTCAAACAAAATGACGGTTTGAAGCGATTACAATAAATGCAGGATTTTAGCGGACGCGTTAGATAATCAAATAAACTGACGTAAGACTGTGCTGTTTATACATTTTTAGACTACATACTAACTATGGGCAACGCCGTTCCGTTGAAAACAAATCGATTGCACTGGAAGCAGTGCGCACTTCATTAGGTGCATACATGTACATTGAGGACATCAGCATTGAACTTGCTGCTAGTCTCGTTGATATTCTGTCTAATTGGATAAGAGAAGTTATTTTTAAATGTAACGCATAAGCTAAGCAGATGAGTAAAGGTTTCACCGGTGACTCACGACTTGAAGAGAACAAAGAAAAATTCCAGATTTATATTTTAGAAATATACGCAAAACTGCGACAGACCATTATAATAAAATGTTATAATTCAGCAAATCTAAGAAGATAATATTAAATAATAATGACAATTATTTTATTACCGCTGAATTAGTTTTTTTTTTTTTTTTTTTAAATGTACACTTTTATGAGTTGCTTCGGTGTTTTCAATCGGCAAATTATGACTTTTGAATTTGAGTTTTTCATGCACATTTGAGTCTATTATATGACATGCACAAAGGAGTTCCGACGACTTATTATAAAAAAAACTGAGGCCGAGGGTATGATAGATGCCGCGGCGACAGAGCGACCGCGAAAGAGATGCAAACTTGCTTTCCCCTCCACCACCCCCCACACCCGTTATGCGGGCGTATACCGTAGAGTAACCAACGTGAGGCGCTCTTCATAAGTGCCAGAAGTATCCCAGGAGCAGCTTCCCAAGACCTTGGTCGGCGTGCACTAGTATGTGCGTGATTCTTATTCTATTCTATACCCTGATACAAACTAGCTATAAATAGGTGAGTGAGAGTGAGCAAGTTGCTGTGACGACAAGGATTTGTCACTTTTGATTACATCTCTAGAATAAAACGACTGGGTGCACATTGCTCAATAGAAGTAAATGTACAGAGAAGAATTATAGTATTATTTAACATGCATATCAATTCTTGAATTGTTATCTGCATTATAAATGAAAGGATAAGAAAATAGCGCCAAAATTTTGAAGGTATGAAAGGACTGTAGAGAGAAACGTGGTGTATGACGAGCTCGACAGTCAAAACGAGTACATGTCAGTGTAATGCATAAGTGCATCGACTCGAGATGAGAGTAAAGTTGGCAAGATAGACGGCGAGCGACCCTAAGCACGACAGGTCGACGCCGCCGGTTTCATTGATAGACAATCGTTTGAGAGCAGCTATTGTCAGGAAAATAAAATGTCAATAAACAACCCATATACTATTATGATACAATAAGCGCTTACTATGTGAACCATATAGCCGTTGATATCCTATTGTTTACTATCATCCACATCGTAATAGTTTTTCCTACACTCATATTGCATGTGGTAGAAGGTAGAATTTCAAATTGTGAAACATTGCGAACATCATACGACCCATCTATTCCCATCACTGATATCTAAGCTATGAATCCCCGCACTGACCACACGTCTATCCTGATGTGTGGTCTGAAAGCTGCAACGGAACGTCAGGCCGCACGCGAACGATGCGCTGAGCACCACACTCTTGCATCGCTGATTGCCGATTAGAGTGCACAAGCACGCTGCGCTCCTTGAACGTGGCTCATCCGGTTCGACAGCCAAACTTACGCCACCACAAAACGCACTGCATTCGATTATTATACATTCCATCCTTGCATTGTATCTGGATATATTGTTGATCTATCATATCATAATAAGTCCCTGTCGCCCAATAACCCAGTTAAAATTCATATAATTAAAATATATATTTCTAGAAATTTACAAAGGTGGATGATAGACGTGTAAAGATGAATCAATTGTTAATATCAAGCCAACAAAAATAGTGCCATAAAAATTTCAATAACTGTGCGCGATAGATGTACCGACATTCAAGAGTTAAAGATACTTGTAAACCGCAAATCGCCACTTTCAAGAATGCTGTGCAGGTAGACACATAATACCAAATTTGTGATGAAACTCGATATGCCGAAGCACCGGTTGGTTTTATGATCAATATTTAAAATCAGGACCGGTTTCTTTCTAGAATCACTTTCTACAGCAGGTTCTCCGGTTAAATTTTATACGATAAATTATTTTCAAGAACACGGCTTTCTTATGTATTAATATATTTAATATACCACTTAATTCTGAATTATTTAAAACTGGTAAACTTCCATATGTGAGATCACTGTTAG
>JAGVSQ010014953.1:0-10383 GCA_022683975.1 Rhyacophila evoluta
AACAGTGATCTCACATATGGAAGTTTACCAGTTTTAAATAATTCAGAATTTCAATTCTATTACTATCAATATTTTTATAGTATCCAGATAAATAATGTAAATAAAGCCAAACTGCTTAGCCTGTCCAAATGAATCTGATTATTAATGATCAATTAATAATTGTACTTAGAAAACAATAATTTATAGCATTTTTATAAAATGTTGTTTTTTAATGGTTTTTCCCCGCTAAAAATATAAAGCACAGTAACATGTAAAGTATTTTTTGCAGATTATAAATTAAAAGAATTTGTTATAATGGAACTTTTCAACGAATTGAGAATCTCGTATGAATAATAAATTGATTGGTAATGTTAACGTGGTTAGCTAAAATATGTAATAAACAATAATTGGAGTAATTTTTAAAGAAATAGATAATGGTATATACGGTAAGAAATATATATTTAAAATCAATTGAATTCCTTCCAAAATAGTGAAAAAATATTAAAGAATCGATATATATCAGTGTAGAACTAAGATACTGACCATTTTTCGCTTCTAATAAATCATTTCTATTCATGTTAAATAGGTTGGCCGATCATAAAAATAAAAAAAAAACAACTAAATAAAAAAAAAAAATCCAAAAATCATATTATTGAATGAGAGAGGCTCGTAATAAAAAGACTGAGGAATTAAAACGAATTTTACGATCACTTTTTTACATAATTAATATGAAAATTACTTTAAATATTAATTTTTACTGTATTTAACTCTTACTATCCAGTACTTATATTTTGTTTTATTTTTCCAAATATACAAATATACAGTACTTTGTGTATTCTTCATTCCTCATATTGATGAATATCAACAAAAATAATTATTTGGTTTTAAATATTGGACCGACGTGTACTTGTGTGTATCAGATGACGTTGGTATGTGTTTAACGGCAGCGTCCATCACTCATTTAAATGATGTCATTACTTGTCAGAGATGAAGAGAGGGAGTATTCAAAGTGGTTAGATAAATTAAGTCATTAGTCAGTAAAGGATATCTGCCTGGAAATGTCACCTATTTGTTTTCACCATTTTTTTGCATTTTTAACACTTATTTTATTTGAACTTAATACATATTGTACTAAAATAAATTTTATTGTCAATCACGATAATGTATCTAGGAGATTTTACATAATTTCGATTTAAAACATACATTTTCACTGGACTCTCGGAAGCAAGCATAATTTTGAAATGGTGTATATTTTTCTTTTTTTTTAATACATAATACTATTCTGCTTTATTATGAATAAACCCGATTTCTTGTAGCGCTTATATTCTCTATGGTTTGATTATATTTAGTATTAAAAAGGTATACGACTCATATTTAAAAAAAATGTTGTTGCAGAAATGAAGCACTTAAATGGTTGGTTAAGTTTTTCTATCTTATGTAAATACCTTTTCATTAGACCATCGATTACTTGCACAAAGAAAATAATAGAAGTAAAAATTATCTTTGGAAAATGTTTAATGAAGAGATTATTAAATTATTCAGTTATCCGAGACAAAGTTCAATTAGGCAAATTAAATATTTACATTGTGTACCGAGCGACGCCATTACATTTCAAAACAACATAAAAGCTGACGGCCTGGAAAATGCAACCCCGCACTAATTAAAGCGATTCGCCAAGTGTTTTAAATAATTGCTTGTTTTCGAGCTTTAAGCTTTGCCTTTGCGAGGCTAACAATGGGCATCGGGTCGGCGTCCGTGGCAAATCGACGCCTCGTTTGCGAGCCGGCGCCTATTGCGAAGGCTTCTAGGCGTAGCGTAGTCGCGACTGGCGATCTTAGCCCATTGCTCATCGTATGGAAAGTATGACACTTATTTTATTAATGATATGTTGTCGTGCCAAGGTTGGAAATGTTCACGCCCTGTATAAAATATAATTAATTTCCCTATAATTTTGTTGTCAATTATTGTGGTTCTCATTTATTTCTATTTTAATTTGTTACTATAATAAAAATCTCAATACAAATTGGCTGTTATTATCGTAATTTTCCATGACTTCAGATATCTAACTATACACTGGATACCCAAAAATAATTATCAATAATCTATTTGTTCTATGTAGTTTTCATAATAAATTCTTCAAATTATCTAATTTCATAAAAAACCGATCATTTCTTCTAGTTACACTAATATAAAACTAATTTTAAAAAGTCCTTGAACCACTTTGATTATTTTATTTTCCTTGAATAAAATCATTAAAATTTTTTTGTGGATATTCTGTTTTTATAATTATTGTAATTTTGTAAATGGTTGTCTTTGAACACTATTTTTGCATATGAGGTCTGAATATGGAAATTAACAAAGTTGAAATATAAATTATATTAGGAAACGAATTTATTTAGGTCATAATTTTCACAATTATATATATATATAACAAATGCATCTAATTGAGAACTGAATTGTTTATTTATATATATTTAGTCTAGTGATGAAGACGTTAAGACCAGGGTTAGCAATTTATTTGATAGTCTATAAATTTACTACGGTGTTATAGTAAGAACATATTGTGAAATAATTTGAATAAAGAATCCTTGTAGATAAAATATCATCTATCATATTATTGTTCTATTTTTAAAATCCATATGATACTTATTAACACGTAATTTTTCAAACATTGTCGCATAAAAGATAATTTAAATTCACAAAGCACGCTTTAATGGATGGCGCCGATGCATGCAATGTAATTATTACTCTTTATCGTTAGCAAAATATAATTTGAAATTCTTGGCTCATGTGTTAATAGGTATGCTAATGAAAATATACGTAAATGCATCTGAATCCATTAAACACATTTTAAGCCATGTGTGATGTTTAACACTATATGCAAGCGTACATCACAATGAAAAATATACTTTTAATAATATCAAAGGTTTATAAAATAAATATTTTTTTAGATAATTTTCGTTTTACATGAATGTACAAAAATATTTATGAATAGAAAAAAACTACATTTATCCACTCGTACATTTAAAATTTGATTCTAGGTTATGGATATATAGTAAACTACGTTGCATTGACAGAAAAAATGATTGCTTAAAACGTTGTTATTTGTTTTTTAACGGATATGTTTTTAGCAAAACCATGAAAGTAAACTATAATTTTTCTCAAACGTAAAAAATATTTTAAACTTTACCCAAATAAAAGAATGACGCCATTTTTTTTTTGAATAAATAAAATTTGCGATTTTTTCTTTTTTTAGATAGTTAATCAATAACTAATAGGCAAGAAAAGTATTTAATGTTAATAATTTGAAAAATATTCTAAGTGATACTTCGTATACACCATATAAATAACCAAATATATATGTACGTATTTATTTATTTTCATGAAACAATTATTTTTTCAAATGTTAAATAATTATACTGACTTAAAATCATGTATATGTAACTGATCAACGTTGTCTGGAGATTGACCGATAAAAATAGTTCGAATCAATTTGTGTTCACACATTTTAGTAGAGACTGATCCAACAGTTTCAGTTTTAAGTGGCGTTCAAAGCAGTTATGCGTCATATGGACGCGTAGTATGACCAGTTGAAACGAAACTTGACAATCAACTGAAGCTCACAGATTTCAACTCAAGCTTAAGCTCAGTGACAACCAAGAATAAATGATGGATGACGCATCAGTTGAACGATTAAGTTTAACTGGGTCAAAATTTTCTTGATCTACAAAAAAAAATGATCAACTCTTTCTAAAATCTTTTAGTTTTATAGTTTACATTTAACCATATTTTCGTTGAACAACTATAACTGCTCAATGAAACTTAAATCGTGAGAACGCAAGATTATTCTGCTAGATAAGTTTAAAATTACTTAACTCTCGCTATGTGTTATTTGCCATACGGTTGAATGAAATACTACTTCGATGCAGTGAAGTAAATTTTACTGAGAATAAGTTAAATAATATAATGATTTCTTGATCAACTATAATCAGTCAGTAAAAGTTAAATCACGAGAGCGTGGCATAAGAAATTTAAAAATAATATTATATTGTGGATAAAATTTGAAAGTGCTTAGCGGGATGAATTTATTATATAAAATAATTCAAAGTTTTCAATCATTATTTCTTTCCTTATCATGTTCATACTACATAATTTGATTTAGAAAGTAACATATTAAATTTGGATACTCATAAATTGTAAGCCCTTGATATAAACACGACAAAGTTGGCGCTCTCTTTTAATATTCTGTCTCCTATTTCAGTACTGCAAGGTCTACGAATATGTTCCGAGAGTGCTACGAGTGCTACAATGTAAGTGGTCGCGAGATTTATCCACAGCCTGCTACGATAGTTTGAACTTTTCGTAGCAATGCGACATTTTCAGCTGCCGCTTGTATAGATTTCTGCACATGTAGGCATCATAAAGTATTACAAAAACGGTAAACATAATATTTGCTGAGATAAAAGAAAAGAAAATCAACGTTTATCCGCAATGAGAATCTTATTGACCTAGTAATATTTCAAGCACACTCATTTTTATCATTACAACAAAAAATTATGCTCTTTTTTGTTGACACTGCTTTTTATATGATATATATTTACGTCTAAATTGTATCATTTATGTAGATTCCTTTTGGAAGCTACACAACTATTATGTAAAAATACATTTCAAGATATCTTTAGTTCGAATATCGAGATACCGAGACAAAAATTAATTAGTAAACACTCAAGTTCGAAAAATCAAATAACAGTTGGTTCATCTTGATCTTTCATAAAAAAAAATGTTATTATTTTTTGATAAAAATTTGCGACAAAATATTTTCTAGATAACTGAAGTGGAATCCAAACAGTCTTAAGGACTAACATCGGTCGAAGTGATTTGTTTTGCAAGCGACGCACAAAATAATACTCCCTGCTGCAAATGCAGTCAATAACATTTAAGTGCAATATACTTAGAAATTTCATTGAACTATTAATTTTTAATAGTGAAATAATATTATAACCATTAGTGAAATTATGTTTGTACCTTTGCTTCAATATTACGTACCACGATGCCGATATAAATGACCAACCAGAAAAAAGTTCGAAATCAATTTCCCACATCGATTGAAAATAATTATGATCTGTACTAAATTTTGAGCTTTTTTTTGATAATTATTTTTTTATTATTACTCTACTATTTTTAAAACCGGTCTTGAAAATGACGTAGTAACCGAAATATCTATCGACAAACTATAAACTCTGATTCAATATTTTAACAATATTCAACCTTCATGATAAAATATACTCGTAATTATTTCTCGTATGTTAATTTAATTAATCATATAAAAGCACTACATTTAAATATAATTTTATACAATAACACTATTGGTAAAATGAAAGTATTTTTTTTTATACATATTCGGGTCTGATCATATCTGTGATATATACAACTACGCGTTTTCCAGACCTAAGTGATAGCTTAAATCAGCAAAAAAACAGCATGTATAAAAATTTTCAAATTTTATTTACTAATCATATATCTCTGGTATATGTCTAAGATATCATTTTTTATATGAAATGACAGCTTCATATTAACAATATAAGATAAATAATGAATATTGTATCACAAAATATATATACCGACGAGTTCAATACGGATAATTACCCAGTTTTTTCAAGAACTATATATATTACAAGAAAGAATATTTTTAAGTAATTTCTGACCTAGACACTGACTTCTTGCATTCAGCTGCGAATATAATAAATGCGTGTATTATTATGTAAATATTAGATGACTGTTGTTTTATTGTCATACAGACATAGATCATTATGAAATAATAATCTTGAAATAACACATATGAAATAATTTTGTGAATTAGAGTCGATGAAATTTATTTTGACTGTACCGAACCAAAGTGAACTAGAATTTTGCACGTTATTATTTGCTTCATGTACTGTACATGCACGTGTATGTTAATTATTTTTTAACTTGGAAATGCTTTTAACCAAGTTTTTGAACTTTCATGTACTATAGAAATATAGTACATTTTTTTTTTTAAATACTAAAATTTAATAAAGAAAGTTGTCATTTCTTGTAACGTGTTTAATACACTAACAGAGTATGTAGTCATATGAACATTTAAAAGAATGGAAATGTTTTTTTTTCCATAATTAAGATAAAAAATTAATGAACAAAATTTCGTGATATTTTTTTTTAATATTGAGTAATCAAGGGTATATGCATATTGAAAACATAGTGAAATTAGTCGAGTGTCACACCATTTTAACTGGATAAATTAAAATATAATAGAATTTAAACACACAGCTCAGCTCAATGAAAGATGAATTATCAACTAATATAATCAGTGCTTTCTAACCAGGCATACTAACTAGCGTGTTATGGTGAATTTGCTAGTATACCGTAAGAAAATTAATAATATTTTTTATAAAAATTTGAAAAATGTCGATAGATTACAAAAAATCATTGATTTATGCATTTTCGCTTTTAAAAAAACTGAACGAAAATGAAACATTTAACCCAACTTCTTATAACCAATACCGCCATAACTAAAATAAATACGGAAAAAATATTGTTATAACAGTAAATATATATATTATTTTGTGTATTCCCTACGCATTTCATCTATAATTTTATATTTGTAACGTCCTACAAATTTTAATTATATTTTAAAAAGTTCCACTCTATCTGATTAGTGGACCATCTTACGAACGTGTTTGATAATTATTAACAAACCAACATTGATGTATTGGATATAGCGATATATTCAATATCTCAATAGATTTAGGAGGTATTTATCATATACATTATAACAGTGGCTTTCAAACTCAACATTTTTTTTTAAATTAGCTACACATCTACATGTTTTATTTTACATGTATTAATATATAACAAAATGGACGTATAGAATATTATCTATTAAAAAATGATCCATTGGTAGCTCACGGATTGGTGACCACATGTGTATCTATAAAAACAAAATCAGTCTTAAAATTTAAGAAGTGTTTGTCATTATATAATATATAGATACGTAAAACTAAACGCGTTTCAGTCAATTAAAATGAAAATCCTGTTAGAAAAATATTTCCTGTATTCTTAACATCTTGTAAATAGAAATAAAATAAGCCGAAACAATAAATTACCATTATTCCTTGAATACCTAATCCTATGAAAAGATTATCGTGTATTTTTTTTTTTTGACTTATATAAAATCATGTTATGAACGTAATACACGAATAATTGGATTTATGATGATTTGAAACTCTATACCGTGTATAAATGAGTAACAAAATAAGAAATACCATTTCGTTATTATTATTTTTTTGTTGTTATGAGGTAACAAAAGAAAACTATTACACAATAAGTTTTCATTCTATGCCTAGAATGAGCGATTAGCGAAGAAATCGCCTGCAGATGCGTTTCGAGTAGTTTTCACAGAATGGAAGTTGTTTTGAGTATTACGAACTTTTCTTTTGTGCTTTACAATGGGCAACTTTCCCATTTGGGATATATTCGTGAAAAAATATGTGTAAGTTTTCCTGAGCTTTTGTATGGCAAACATTCATGCGTAATGAAAGAAAACGTTAATTATATTAATAGTCATTCTATAATATAGTACAGACATGAATAGAAGTCCAATAGACAAGTATTATAAATTGAAATCAGTATTTTTCACAGAATTTATTCATTCGTTATATTATGTTTTTATTGTATATTTGTCACATTATTATAACTTACGACGTATATTATCATAAAATCTTCTAAAAATTTGGTGTATTTATTACAAAAATTTTATCAATTTCTAATAAACAAAAATAAAAAAATGTAACAAATATTGATTAAAATACTTTGATTAAAGTAGTTATAGTATGTACAAAAAAAATAAAAACCATATAATTAACTCATATGTTATGGGTTTTTTTGACAAAATTTCGTCTGTTACATCATTACAATATATTCATAACGAACACAGGCGAAAAAGCTTTCGACAAAAAATATCTGATAAATCATAATTGCTTTCATTCCATATAACGGATACGATCTAATGATGATATAATTATATTTTAATTCTCTGTCGATATATAACAGAATGTGGCTTTTAAATATTTGCTTCATTCATCTTTCTTAAAGTAATTTGCATGTGCAAAAAAAAGGATAAATTTAATTTTTAAATTTAAAGAAATAATAAAGATGTATATAACCATTTTGTATATTATATATACACACTTATAAAATATTTTTGAAACATATATGTGTGCACAGCGTAATAATATGTTGTTTGTTTGTAGACAATGTGACAAGTGACGTGTTATAAGTGAATTATGTTTATTTAACTAGTCCATTACTAAGCTATAGATATTTTTATATAATAATCATTTTATTAAATTGTTATTGATATATATATTTTATACTGGCTATATAACTACAAGCGCTTCTTTCGACATTGTCGTTAAAATTCTATTTTCTCGTATCTTAAAACTGAATAGTTTATATTGAAGCTTTCCTGCAGATTATGAATAAATTTCTTTAGAAAGTTATGTAAAATTATGTTTTATAATAAATAACTTAAGCAAAATCACTTTTTGGAAGAAAGTTTCAATAAAAAAACCATATTTATAAACTGATTTTATTTTTCGGTTTTAAGATGCAAGGATATAGAATTTTATCAAATTGTTCATAATTTTCAAAATATGGCGCATCTTATAACAATATATTATAAATATTTTTTTCTAAAATAGTTGCACCTAATTATCAACTATTTTCGTCTACTGTCTGCATATTGTATAATAAATGGCAACTCAAATTCAATACAACCATATCTCAAAAAATTAAATTTTATTCTAGATTAAATTCAAGAATAAGTGTGTCAATTTGTTCACTTATTATTTTTTCTCTTTGTCAAAATATGATTTAAAATTTTATTTGTTTGTGTAATTTTAAGTTCATTTTTATTCAAGTTATTTTTGAGTTATGACTATATTACACTACGTGCGAGTATTATTAATGTACCTACCGATGCCTAAAATGTTTCCCGTTCGTTATTGTTTACCATAATGTCTGTGTGAATATTCACACAACGGTGTCACACAAAATAATACCACTGAAATTATTTTTAAAATAAATTCAATACGTATATAACACATTAAAGGGTACGATGCAGGAAGTTTTCAGATCTTAATTATTTTGTTCGACCTTTTTAAAACACTCCCAAATACAGATTTTTATATATTGGTAAACTATTTTTACAATAAAGAGAATATAAATAATAATCAATCACACAATGTATTTTGTAATAATAATTAAAGTATTAAAATGAAGTTAAATGATCGAACAAAGAAATGCTTTTACGACTTCAATATTGTGTCGTATTTCAGTAGAAAACAGTAATCGTATCTTGTTTCAATATAAAACAAAGGAAAGCTGTATTTTTTTTTTACTTTAATGAGATCGGTAATTATTGTGTTCCTTTTTCAAATTTTATCGATTCAATTTTTTAAACCCCTATTAACAGAGACTAAAAAAAATATTTAAATGCTCGGGCTTCATCAACTCTATGAATTATTATTCTATAAACAAGAAAACTGACCACAGCATTTTTTTATGATATTTTTGTGAAACTGTATTCGTAAACTACCGTTGATTATACGACCAATATTTTGTTTTCAGAACATACTTTTGTATTTGCTAAATATTTGTACGTATTACAGTCACGAAAATCTAATGAAGGTATTGGAAGTTTCCTTTATGGCACCCGTGGCGTAACTTTTAAGGGAGTTTTTAAGGGAACATTGGTTACACCACCGTAAACGCCCTCATAACAAGAAGTTTATTAAGCAAGTGCAAATATGGTATCGTGGTTTTAATTAAAAAAATAATCTCTTCCGCTGATATTATTTTGATGGACATCATTGTATTTATTACATTGCTATACAGTGGTTGATTGAGATTTATGTGCAAATGTGTTTATGTTATACCAGATCTGTTTTCTTGCATAGTTCGTGTTATTTAACATATACTAACAAATTATAAGGATTAAACTGTAAAAAGTTTATTTTATTTTTACTGTAATATTTTATGATAGATATTTTTGCATATCGTGATAATGTTTTTCCCAAAACATTGATTTTAAAGATTTTTTTCAACTAATTATAACTAATACAGAATTCGTCGGGTTGGGAAAGTAAAAAAATATTGGGAAACTTGTATATTATTACTGATTTTTAACGAGGTCCAGTTGTAAGTTAATCATTAATGACACAGTAAGATAAAATAATAATCTGATATGAATGAAACTTATCATTTTAATAATAAGTAATAAAAAGTCCGCATAGTTTTTTAGTCGTCCTAAATCCCCGGTAGCGTTGTTGGTAGCGTGCGCGCCTAACGATCCGGGGAATGCGGGTT
>JAGVSQ010014954.1:0-10383 GCA_022683975.1 Rhyacophila evoluta
GATAACTACCTAAGAAATCAGGAACATCAGCTGTTTTTCATTCCTAAATGCAGGATTATCCTGCCAGTAGTGATGCCAATGCGGAGAGCAATGGTAATGTTTAACGAGAATGCCTCGGATATTGATATCCTCCACCTAGGTGAGAGCGAGCTCAGATGGATGCTATTACATACGTCTGTCTAATTTACTTGGTAGACGATCTTTTTTCCTTCTGTATATATATATATACATATATATTGAATCTTTCTTTATTCTTTTTTTGTGTTTTATTGTCTTTTTAATATTTTTGTTATAACCAATGTATATCGTGTTGTTAATGTATTAAACTTATAATTTGTAATATTACAACATGCATAAAATAAATAAATAAAATTGCATAAAAATAGAACTGAATAATAACATATAAAAATAAATATGCATCCACGTTTGCAAAGAAAAAAGCTGAAAGATACAGGACTTAAAAGAAACAGTAAAGATTTGCTTATGGTTTGAGTTTTAACTATTATTATAATCGGTTGGTAAAAAGTTTGCTGTGCTGATGTGCATGTTTATTTGTTTTTAAATATCTTGTCAAAAAACAAAAAGAATAAGAAATAACATTATTTTAGTTATCATTTCGTAGATGTGTCAAAGTATTTAATAGTTTAAAATATAAAGCGACCCACTTCTTTAGAGAAGAAAAGAAATTTTATTTATTGTTTACAAGCAAGTCGTGGCTCTAAAATATAGCAGAGTAAATAAATTGAAGAAATTACAGAATAAATGGTATGTTAAACAAACCGATATTAAATGTATGATATTAAACAAAACAGGTATGTGAACACTTACTTCTATGTGTTTATATTAATGTGCGATAAAAACTTGGGTTTAAAAAATGTCAGTCAATTTAGTTCGGGCATTTGGAAGAATTACTCTTAAAATACCAGGTATAGTCAACATTTTTATTGAATCTTTAATTCTAGCAATTCAACTGTCAAATATATTGCTATTATTAAATAGTCAAGTTTACTGAAAAGAGCGTCGATATTTTGTTTACAACTGACATCTGACTGACTGAAATGTCATGAATGGTTTTGAATTTCATAGTTAAATATTATGCATGTTTATAATATATAATGGAATAAAAGGCTGCAATGGCAAGCTGGCTAATAGCTCATAATTAATCCTCAAAAAATATCAAAACAAAATTTTCAATTGATTAATATCAGTGAAATCCTGATTACCCATTCTTTCAACTGGTATGATTTTGGCATACTGAAAAATCATATGGTACTATCCACAAAATTTACTAGTTACATGAACTAAGACAAGATAGCATGATCTGGAAAGCTACAAAGTTAGTGAGAGAAAATCCTAGAATAGCTATATGGTAGCCTCATACTTTATACATGAAATATGTATAAAAATAAAGAAGAAGACTTCTCTGTATAATTTATAATATCTGATATCTTTAATCAAAAATAGCAATAAATTGTATAAATAATAAAATAAAAAAATAGACGAGACTAGATAAATTTGCTGTAGGATGCCAACAAGTGCCTCAAAATACGTATTGTAAATTTATAAAGTTTAAGAAATGGTAGAAAAACATATGGCAATAGCTAAAACCACAATAAAATGATGAAAAAATGAATATTTTTCTGTGGAAAAATGTATTTATTATTATTATCTGAAAAACGGTGTGTGTGCGCGGGTCAACGGTTATCGATATATGTCTTAAAAATATCACGGGCCATGGCATTTAGAGTCATTCATTAGTTTAATCCTAGAGACAGGCCCATTCATTCATGGCGAGCAGTAAAAAAATGATAACAGGTGAGCTAGCGAGTTTGGTCGTAGACGTAGACGTTATGATACTTGATAGTCGTTAGCAATATAAATAGATAGATATAGCATACTATTATGTGGATAAATAAACTCGTGGATTGATGATGGCCATGTTGTCTAAGCTTTTAACCCTTGCCACGAAGAAATAGAAAAGTTTACGTATTAATTATTGATCCATTCATTTATATATATGCTCCCTCAGTTTTTAAAACAAAAAAACTATTAAATATGAAGCAACCTTCAATCCAATTTGGAATGTCTGGGACAGTGTAAGGAACCAAATGCTGTCTGTTCAATGCATGGATTCTGTCAGTGCAGGTCTCTGGTATACAAAACATGGTATCCAATTAAAAGCCCAAAGCAACGGTATACTAATTTTTGATAACAGATACCTGCGGCAGGTTCTGGGTATACGGTAGTTTGACTTCGTCTATGACAAGAAGATAAGAGAACGGACGATGCACCCACTAATTATTGATAAAAAAATGAAGCTGCAACGCTGGACTTGGCTCAGCCACATATTGTCACATATCTGCTTATTTTTTAAGCCAACCAGTTTTTGGCGTCCTAGAAAGCCTCTAATACTATCTATAGAATGTATTCGGTGGAGTTACGGGATGCAGAAATGATCTAAAAGGGCGCGAAAATACTGACGAGCGACAAGGATTCTTAAAGGTGATATATGGTATCCATGTGCTCCCCTTACGGAGCACATATGCAAGAAGGAGAAAAAGAAATATGGTGTCAAAGCAATTCAACTATTATGTGTATATAAATTAATGTGTACTTGTAAACTTTTATTGTTTTCTACTTATTTGCATAGGTTGCGAGGAATTGATGAGCGCTTCGATACCGAACAAAATAGATGCAAAAAATAAAACTAAGTAAAAGTTAAAAAAAAAAACAGTTGGATGACAGTTAGATGCTTAATTAGCTGAACGACTTATTCAAAAAGAACCCCTGTAAAAATTAATCTATCAAGGCAAGTCGTCATATTGTGAAGATCGTTTGGTATATACTCCGAGCGGACATGCTAAAAAATATTCAGTCGAGATGATAAAAAAAAATTGGAGAGCAATATTATGATTTGGCAACGACTTAACGAAACACACAATCAACTTCGTTAAGCTTTCTTAGTTGGAAAATTGCCATGTTTTGAATAATCTCTTTAATAATCTAAGGAATAATTCATTATAGATACGAATAAGAGTAACAATACTTGGGTTCTTCTCTCTTTTCCTTGAAATGGTATAAATAGTAACATTTAAAGTCACAGAGTTAAGAAAAATATCACCAATAGAATGAGCTTTTATGCCAAATGTCTGACATATTGAATATAATTTCCCAGTAAATTGTAGTTTAAAATTTACTACAGGTTTACTACAATTTATCGGTTGGGTCATGTTAGGTTGTGATACATAATCCCTAGATATATAATATCGTTCATTTTACCTGGTTGATTTACGATATTTAACCGTTTGACTAAATCATAACTTTAAAACTAACTGTTCACCTTATAGAAAATGCAATAGATCAGAGTCGCGTTGTTTAAAATTCGTTTAAAATATTCATTACTTGCAAGTGGTAAAATAATTATCCACAAGCTATAATTAATAAGTAAATTGAATCTTGTCTTACGCACAAAACGCAGGAAGAAAGTTATTATACGCCATTAAAACGTGAGTGACAGTGAGGGTTAGGTAAAATTAAATTTACTACAGAAGACGTCAAATGTTTCTTAACTCCGGCCTATCGTACAGTGACCGAGGAGCGTTTCATTCACAAACCATCACGAATGCCAGCCACACCTTTCATTTTTTTTATAACATTACAAACTTATATCAGGTATTTTTATGCCATTATTAATATAATCTATCTTTAAAATTTACAGACGTTTAATACACTGTGTTATTTATTCATAATTCTTTATAATCTGTCGATTACTGGGTATTATTATGATGTTAAATTCGATTCCGGTTGGATTTAAAAAAATCATACTAAAATAATAACGTGTTATCTTAAATCACGCGTGAGTCAAGATACCTAGAGCTGTAGTTGTGATTAAAATAATTTATTACGCACGATTTACGTGAAGTGTGTTTTATTCCATTAAAAATGAGTATGGGTAAGAAACTTCAACGAAAAATAAAGATATTCTAGATTGATTTCTCGAAAAGTTTATTGTAAATCTAATATTTAATTCATGGATTATATTTTGCAAAAAATATAATTTATCCTATAAAGTTGTTAGAAGATTTAGTATAAATACATGTCGTATGATATTAAATGAAATATATGTGGGCAATGCTGAATGTTTCAATTAAAGGGAAACAATTTTCATTATTATATAGATACATTTGTATCATATAGAACATTAATTAGTCAATATATTAATTCAATGTTGCAAA
Organism: Rhyacophila evoluta; assembly: GCA_022683975.1. NCBI lineage: Eukaryota > Metazoa > Arthropoda > Insecta > Trichoptera > Rhyacophilidae > Rhyacophila > Rhyacophila evoluta. Next base: position 4,236 of record JAGVSQ010014954.1, read on the forward strand.
TCTTTCTATAATATTAGATATCTTGTCCTCCGGAATTTATAAAACAGCGTCAACTGCTATTTTTTCTCCTCATCGGCTTCTATTTCTATTTATGTGCTATATATATTTAATGACAGCTCTCAGCTTCTCACTATGTCTATACTTTTATCAGTGGGACATATAGTATTAAAATAAGTTGGAAATGCACTCGCTCAGTCGCATAAAAAAAACATTGTAATGATATGTGTTATCTATATTCTTATATTGCCCTAAATATATATAAGGCTTACTAATAATAAACGATACTCGCAAAAATACGATTCCGATGTTAAAACTATGAAGTCGTTTTAATGTTTTTCTGTTCATCAATTATTTTTTGAAAAACAAAAGATAAAGAATCAATTAATTAAATTATAATAATTGTAAGTGTTTTTACCAAACTAAGCAGATTATAAAATAAATTATATTTGCGGTAATCGACTGATCGTTCTTATGTAGTTTATAAGACTTTTAAAATATTAAAGTAATATATGTATCTAAATCATGCGAGACTATAAAAAATGTCATATATTAATAAAAAGAAGATTTGTCGCAGTGTCCAGATATTATTAGGTATATAACAAAACATTTCATATTCAAATATATTCGAATTGTCTGTTTCGGTATTTAAAGGGAGGCGACAAGCGGTGGATTTTGATGGAGTCTGCACCAGGTGGCGAACTTCTGGAAACAGATTCCGTCGAATGGGTTATTCAGGTGGACAGGGCGGGAATGGTTGACGAGACACGACTCTGTGCCTCGGGCGGATTACATCATCATGGTAACGTTAGAATAATATTGCGATTCTCAAAGAATCACGCAGAAGTACTAAAATTAGTTGTTGGTAATCGAAAGTAAAAAAAACACGTATTTTATTTCAATTTGAAAATCATCATAAAAATGTTTAAAAATCCATATATGCAAGTCTAGTTGCCAACTGGACTGAGTAACTGAATGATTTTCAAGATACATCTTCATATTTCGGAGATCCATGTACATACACTCTATTTCTGTTGTGGATATCGTCACGCACAGCATTATCAATACTAATTTGTTGACAGGGAAAATTCTCAAAAATTGTGGTATAAAACCATCATTTTAGTTATGCTTTGGTTTCTGTCTTTAATCTTCTGTCAAAAACAATGTAATGAGAAAAGTGAGCTATTTCTCTAATCATGAAATTGGAAATAGTAATATATAGCACATTGTGTACATTAATATCATAACTGAAAAGATGTATACAAAAAATAAAAAATAAAAAAACGCTGTGGAAATTAGAGTTCTTCTTATTTTATTTGAAATAAGTGTATTATTATGTAACTTATATTTATAAGTTGTTTGTAATTATATAAAAAACGCAACCCAATGTTGAAAAGTATTTAAAAAGTCAATTACATCCATACAAATAATATTGCAGTTAATCGGCGATGTGTTTAATTGACTATACAGCTTAGAGTGTAACAGTTTACATTATCTATTTAATTGAGTCATAGTCAACATGATACAACTTCAAACAAACTAAATTTCAGTCATAAGTTTAATATTCTTAAATACAATATAATTTTCTACATAAATGGTTATTAGAAATACACAAACTAGTTTTGGTAATGACGTAACAACAATATAGCTAAAAGAATGTTTATTTAAAAATGAATAAAATTTGAAACCACTGTTTTTATCGTATGAAGAAGTTTGACTAAGATAACATTTCTATGAGAGAGGCATAGTGGAGTACCACTGCAAAGAGTTGCTAGTGACTGTACAGGAAGTGAATATATTATTTTCTTAGTATAGATGGATGAGTTAGAAGAATTGACTATACATTTTGCTGAATGAGTTTTCATGCTGCTAATATTTTTTTTCACAATAGTTGTATAGTCGAGGTATAAATTGATCAGTCACGTTCGTCCAGTAGAACAATCGAAATAAAAAAAATACACTCTGCACAATGATGAATTATCTCCTTTCATCACTGATTTATACCCTTATGAATGTTTTATATATATGAATGATTGTTAAATATAACGGTTGAAAGAATATAAGGATTCTTTCATGTTTTTATGCTAGTAATACTATTGTTAAACTATTTTATACATTAATAGTATTCACAAGAAACTATTATGTATCTATTATAATTGTTTTCTTATTTTTAAAGTTTTTTGATTCTACTAAATAAATGCTGAATATAATATATCATTTCTTGAATAATTTTAAAGTAAATAATTTTGTATCAAATGGAATGAGGTCTTAGATATATGTAAATTTATTATCTATTCTTGGTAATAAATCAATTAATAACACAAGTTATTGAGCTATTTTTGTAAATGGCAGAGGATTTGTTGAGAAAATTGGCTGATTTATAGTATATTCCAATTGCCAATAGTAACTTTAAAACTAAAATTAATGGAAATGTTTAGTAAAATCGCTCCGAGTATTGACATATTTCGCCCGAGTGAAGTGAGCTTAGGTGGATGATGTTTTATATATTTCTGAAAGATAATCTGTGTCACTTATTTAGTAATCTCAATTTTTTTCAATGGAATACTTTAAGTATTTTTACAAAATGTTATCAAAATGTGTAGAATTTTCATGAATTTGTATGCAAAATCAATACGATATAATTCTCAAAATGAAAGACCTCATTATTTACTTTAAAAAAACAATCTCTTCAGAACTGGTTGAATGTAGTTTTAAATTTACATTTATTAAAAATATTTAACCGAATATGTCCTAAAATTAACTACTCGTATATTGCGTTTTCCAAATATGATATAAAAATATGACCCAGTTTATCAAAAGCCACCTTATCCAGGACCCGCTGTATATGAAACTATTTTATATGGTTATTTCGGTACTGGTATCGGTATTGGTATTTTAACTCTTGCATGTTCTTTTCAATCATATTGTTGAGTGACAAAGTTGAAAACAAACGACGAAGATTTGGCACGTTTATATTTTATTACTTTGAATAAATAAAAAAAAATCACGTTTTAATAGTATGATATATGTACAATATTTATCTTTTGCAGATAATATTATAAGTTGGATGTATGTATTGCGCGTATGAATATAGATGAACCGAACTGCATTTTTATATACAAACACTAATCCAAAATTTTATAATATCTGGATTATACTACGCTTAGTACAGTTTAGTCGTGTTATATTTGTTGTTTTTCTTTATAATTTAAAAAAATAATAAAACACTTCTGTATCCTAGCTTAAGTAAGAAGATATTTTTTGTATTATTATTGTTACAGAGGCTTTAATTTTCATTACCGCTACGAACCAGAATATTTAAAGTAAACCATATATACAGAACAGGATGCCCAATATATTCAGCAATTGTGTGACGACAAACTCTCGTAAAAATCAAGTCTACACAATGCAGTATGTTATATTTTTGCAATGGTTATTTTCACAATGTAGAGATCTATATGCTCAATTTTAAGCTGACATACTTAAAGAAGATGACATGATTTATTATAAAAGTTTCTATACATTTAATCTGTCATTTACATTGCGAAGATCCATATACTCCATTTTCGGAATGGATATCTTCACATTGTGTAGGCTCATAATACTCTACTTTGGTACATGGTATAAAAATATAAATATGTATTTACCGGAGCAAATAATGTTTTTTGAAAATCTTAGAATTCTAGCGAAAGAAACTTACCACGTATAATCATTTTTAGTTACGCATATTTGATAAAAAGTACAGTTTTATTATTGAAAAATATACTAACTTGTGTGTAATATTTTTTAAAAGCTCTACGTAAGACGCGCAATGATTTTTGTTATTGTTTATTGTTGATATTATTAACAACGATATATTGTTGCTTAGCAGCCAAAATAATGTTATAATACTCGTAAATGAAATTCTATTACCAAAGACTGCATTACTTTGATCGAAATGGAATAAATATTATAATTAATAAAACGAAGCCAATTATCTCAAAATTTAATTCAATGAAACATTTTTCTCCGTTTATCGATGAATATAATCTCCACACTACATGCATGTGATTTTTTTAAAATCTCATATAATTTACTTTTGGATAGACATCAGTTACGCTAATAACTATGATTGTTTGTTCACATTGGACTAAAGGTAGACATTAACATTTCACCATAAAGGCCCTCAGGGCATCTTTGAAATAATGCTGTCAAGGAAGGAGAGGAACACTAAATAAAAGAAACAGTTTCTTAGAATATGAAGTTGGTAAAGCACCGTCTGACCGCAAGTTTTTTTATCGATAGCTTTTTGAATGCTTATTGTTGTAAATCAAAATTTAATTGATAGTTCGTGGTATGGAAATTATAGGGTGCAGGTATTGTCAAGGCATCGCGACCGCAAAAGGTCGTGTGGCGTCTACTAATACATTAGGAGGTATTCGGTTCATATTATCAGGGGTAAAAAAGGTTTTATTTTTGATACTTTAAAAAATATATAACAATATGAATCATGTGTTTTTTTTTGTTGATTTAAATTCTGCACAGTGGATTTGTGTTGCATTGATTTGTATACATTTTCAAGAAAAAAGATTTGGGAAAATATACATACCTAATGTGGCCACCATACACCCGTCCCGTCCTTATACCTAGTATTAATCAGGCGTAAAAAAATATATTTCGATATAAAGACGGTAAACCATCTCGGCCGTTTGTGGGTCAGGTTAGATCGGAGTAGAAAAATAATACAAAAGCGTATAGGCAAATAAATATACAGCCGGCCAGAATATCAATATGTTAAATTCATGATATTAGTTTATTGTGAGTGTAGGTGTGAGGTTTGCTCTTTGATAAACTGAGTTGATTATTATTGCAAGAATATGACGAAGAATTTGTAAGATTGATTCTACTAAAACTAATTTGAACCGCACCTATGTGTACAAATTAAAATGTTTATTTCTTTCATATAGTTAGGGGGTATTTGTCCTTTGTACCTGTTATGAATAAACTGGTGATATGGAATTAAAAATGGTGATTTTGTAGCAAAATAAAATTACATCATTTAATATCTTCTTTTGAGTCTCCAGTTTTGTGCTGGTTTGAAAACGTGAACTGTGATTCTGTGATGAACGTGCGATTTCCGTGCCATGAAATTTTGAATCATGCCCGCTCCACTCGACCACCACGTTGAAGATGTAATATCTATAAAGAAGTGTAAAAGTTATCGCTATTTTATTAAACATAAAAATAAAATATACGATTGAGTACCTCTACCATAGACATTTTAATTACACTCGTGGTGTCTATTATTTATGGCAACGTATCATTATGGAAGACCTAAACGTCAAATTTGTGGTGAAAATTTCAGTCTTGTTGGTGTATTTGCCCAAAATGACAGTTGAAAAATAATAATTTATTGGAATCTTATGAGTTCTTGTGAAATCACTTTTACAATCTGTCATAATAATCTTCCAAACGGAAAAGAAACAAAAATAGATGCCTGTTGTTTTGTAGAATGCGGATACACCCAAAATGACTTATCAAAAAAAACTTGATAAAATTTGTCTAAACATGTCTAGTATTAAAATATACATAAAAAATCTAGAAAAAGAAGTGATACATATGCAACAAAAAAAATAACTGATATTCAGGAAAGCGCTATAAAGCCGATCACCTAATTGACCTATTACAAGATGTATGGATGTTTTCGAGTCAATTTTGAATTTTAATAAAAGTGACTTCTGTATAAACATGGACAGAGGAGAGAAACATTGAGAAAGATCAATTGTTGCATTTTTATTTCATTTATTATACAATCATTAATATCTTGTTTTCTTATTTTTATAAAAGAAAATGAAGTCTCGACCTATGCGTGATCTAATTGAGAATTCTGTCACCCTAGCTTATATCGGTCTATGTGCCTGATAACTATCTAGCTGAGAAATCGAAAACATTATTAAATTTGTTAATCTATTTAAAAGTGCAGAAATAACATATATATATTCTAATACAAAGGGCATTGGTTATGCGTAGCAAAATTACCTATATAATTATATATATATCTTCCACCTGAATGAGGGTGAGTTTAGATGGTTGATGTTATAAATATATATGAATATTAAATTCTAAATTATTTAAAACTGGTAAACTTCCATATGTGATACCAGTTTTAAAT
>JAGVSQ010014955.1:0-10382 GCA_022683975.1 Rhyacophila evoluta
TCTTTTAATTCAAAGTCTCAGTATCAATTTCGAAATACTTGGAGCTGGAAAACTAGATAGTATGTAAATCTAGGTTAATATACTTTTCTAGGTGGATACTAAATCCTAGGTGGATACTAAATCCTAGGTTGATATATCCCCAAGTTCGAAACAGAAAGGGACCCGGGCAACGCCGGGTACTGATCAGCTAGTTGCTTATAAAATACACGTACGTGTATCAAATATACTAATTTGCACTTTCCATTTGTGGATGCGCATGAATTCTATTGGCATGGAATGCATCCATATTTACAAATTATAGTAGTACAGTTATTTTAACATTTTTTCTTGAACTAAATATTTTTCCATGTTCGATCCAACGGTAGAGTCCAGATATGTCCACTATGTGAAAACGTACTTTGACAGACTTGTTTCAATAGAATTCAGCCAATTGCTCAACCTTTTGGGCAGAGTGTGCAGATAATGTGTACATACATAACTACTTATACTATATACATACATATACGAATTTAATAGAAGTGGCAAACACTTCTGTTTCATATCTAAAATTTTCCGCATACCATTACGCCACAGAATTAACAAGGATAATTCCTTTTTTCAAATGTTCAATCTAAAGCAATCAGCGTGGCAGGCGAAATATAATATGATAAAAAGTTTATTACTTTGAAAATCAGACATATATCGATAAAATGCACATGGTGGTATTGATTTATTAAGAAATATTTTATTATAAGTTAACTACTAGGCTACTAGCCAGCTTCACAATAGCATTATACTTGTCTATTATCTAATTATGACCAAAACTACACATTAATACATCAACAGATTGAAACAGTTTAACCTGGCTTCATAAATTGGTGTATTTTGCATGTATAGTTGTCTCTGATATAAAGAAATAACATTTGATGAAAATTTCAACAATTATTTCTATGAATATAAAAAAAACGTTTAGGTGTAAGATTCAAATGTTATAGCTAGTTATTTTACATCGTATGGCTTTGTAGGTATTGAAGAGCGGCGAATTGCTGTCGCGGCATAGGCTTTAATTTAAAAATTATTTAATAAAAAAATTCCCGGCCATATTAAATTTTATTTATTTTGACAGCTGTAAGGACGATGCGAATATCGCGCAGTCGCATCAGAGAAAGAGCGGGAATATTTAAATGTGGAACACAAGCGTTTACGCACACTTTCAGGGGTAGTCAATCGTATAATTTCACCGGATATTAATTTCACATTTTCTTATGGAAAACAAGTATGTAATTTCATATTTTACGTGAATCACAAATAGTGTAACCTACATAATAGTATACTCACTATAGTGCACGCCAACCGTGTTCTTGGGAAGATATTCCTGGGACACTCTAGCACATAGTTTTCAATCTTTTTACTTCCGCGGACCATCAAAAAATTCAAAAATGTTTCGCGGACCACCAGCAATGAATAAAATGATAAATATTTATATAATTTATTTTTTATTCAAAACAATTAATTTTGCAACACCGTATGCTGATATAACAATATCTAAGTATATTAAAACTCGATATCCAAGTAAACTTAGTAAACTAAGTAAAAGTACTTTTCTCTTTTCTCACTTTTTGCGGCTCACCCAAAAATCTTCGCGGACCACCTAAGAATCTCCGCGGACCACCGGTTGAGAAATCATGCTCTAGCACACTGAAGAGCGTGTTGGTTATGCCTATGGTAAGCCTATGCAAAAATAGGATTAGTATTCACTTCAACTATGATGTATGTAGTTATTTCAATAACACAGAATCTCTCGCCAATACTAGACCAATATGACAATTATAAAAAATAACAAAACCGAGGTAGTTGTATTTCTTAGTTGTATGATTTTCTAGCTATAGTATGAGTAGATATACTGTTCTTCTCCCGTGCCCGCTCACTGAGTGGAACATCCCTTCATTCATGAACACTCATGCCTACATTCCGTAGCTTCGATGAATACGTTCTGAAGATAGTATTTACTGGTGTTCACAGTCACGGAAAATGGTTGGTTTGGAGAATATGCAGACTCTCTTTATGTATCCGTAGTGCAAGGCTGTATTTCAGTATTTTCATGTAATAAAATCTTACGTTCACTCGTCTGCTGTCCAATTTCAAAACCTAGTAACCGGCAAATTTCTGAATTTTCATTGCTTTGATTTTTTTGCTACTGTTTTATAATACATACTCATTTAAATTTTTTTGTAAAATTAGTGTCTAAAGTTTTTCAAAATTTCAAAATGTTACTGCTGTTATAGAAAATTGTATATGCTTGAAAATGTTTTGTTTAACATTTACTACACGGAAGGCCGGAGCTACGATAGATGCTACGGCGTCAGATCGTCAGCAGCAGAGATGCAAAATAGCTCTAAATAGGTAAATAAAAAAGTGAACAAGTTATTGTGACGATAACTTGCTCACTTACCTACGTATAGCCATTTTGCATCTTTGTTATCAACGCCCCGCTGCTGTCCCTCTGCTATCGTATCGCTGGCCCAATTGTATACTAGGTTTTAAAATTGAACAAGCAAGCATAAAAAATCATAAAAAATGGCTCTTTATTTGTAATGATAAAAAATATTTATAAAATGACTAAGTTTCGGAAAATTATAATAAAAAATGATCACGTAAAACAACAAAGAAGTACCATTAGGCAGTAGCAATTCATACCTAGATGACAGCTTTTTATGGATGATTTCCAATTCTAATTTATTTAGTAAAACTTAATTATTACATCGCCTTACAACAGTTAGAACATCTTCTGATAATTGAGTACCATAATGTCATAATGTGCTATTATTTACTTATAATTATAAAATCAAAAAATAAAATATTTGTAAAATGATTTGCTCAGGATCCTCGGCTTATAAACCCCAGGAATTATTAAACAGAGTACCTATTCGTATAGCGAAATGGAACACATATAGCCGTCTCTATAATGTTCCTAAATACAGAAACGAATGCATTGAAATAAAATGAATGTTGCCAGAACGCTCGAAACCTGGAACAAATCAAAACCACACACGATAGAAGTGCAAGGGCAACACTGGCCGCGTACAGCTGCAAGACTCGCGAGCACGGCCACTATTTTGTGATGTCTCTTTCGCTCGCCGAACGAAAACACGACACTGAATATTTTGTGGAATCTTACGAATTGCGTACATTTTGTGGAACAGCGGTAATTGGAACGGTGCGATGTTTTAATTTAATTTCATCGCGCGACATTTGGTCGGATTGTTGGATCTTCAACAAGCTCATTTGAGACGATATTATACATTGTAATAAAATTGTTGAAGCCACGAGACGTACTTTTGTGGAACGAGTTCATAATATTGCACGTTCATCATTTTAATAAAATTATAACCAACTTTGTGGAACTACTGTTAATTAAATATCTACATTTTAATAACAATGTTTTACATTTTCGGGGAAACTCATTTCATATTTCTAGCGAATAAGCTTTTATAACCTTTACAAGAAGGAAAAGCTCGATATTGTAAGTCAACCAAATAATTTGTTAATAATTATTTTAATAAATTAAACTAATTTAACGTATTTGCTCGGTGGCGGAGAGCTTAACACGTGGGCTTAGGAATCGTAGTTCGATTCCCAAAGTCACTCGAGTTTTTCAATTTTAAATAAGTATTTGGCTGACAACCAACTATCGTAGAAAAAAATATCAGGACTTTTTCATTTGAGGTGATCTATAAGCTCCATTTCTGGAGTGGATATCTTTATACCATGTTTATCAATTACTAATTTTACTTTACTTACTTAATTTTCGCGGACCCTGAAAATTTAAGGTTTTAAAGATATTTGGTCGGTTTCATTGCATTTCATTTTTCATTTATTTTGCACAAGAATATATATTTATTATAAAGCACCAACAGCTGTACTTTATTCTAACGAGAATGAAGTTTTATGACAAGTCTATACTTCAGAAATCTCTATTTTTATTTAATTAGGTATTTAACGTTATGCACGTATACAGAGTATAAAATAACATAATTTTCATTGAAATAGAAACATAAAGGAGTACTTATTTTCCTCATACATGTATATTTCAGGGGTGTAAGTGATTCTAAAATGAAATGAAATAAAATAACACAAATTCATTCATTTCAGGAAGAGTCATTTGAAAGCTTATAAAAACAGTCGAATCTCGATTATCCTAATTGCATTCTATATTTTTTAAAGATTGTTCAAAGTTGTTAAAAATATGCAGTTCACCAAATGTATAACGCCAGATGATGGTAGCTCGGAGCGTAAATATATGAGAAAAAAACACTAAATGAAAACGTTGATAATTTTTTTTATACGGTTTAAGTTTAATTAGGAATTCCGAGATCCAAATTTAATGCAAGTTCTGGTTGGCTCGAAAAATTTAAAGGGCGTCATGATATGAAAGAATTAGAAATACATGGGAAAAAGTTTTCCTGCCGACGTACCTTCAGCAAAAAAATTTACAGACGTGATAAAGGTGTTGTGGAAAAAGAAGAATACGATGAAAATTTTATCTATAATGCTGATGAGATCGGTTTAAATTGAAAAAAAATCCCAGCAAATCCTCATCCCCAATTAGTGCGGATAATCGAGGTCCTACTGTATTATAAAAATAACATTTTAAAACGTATACTTATCCGGATGAAATCAAAAAAAAGTCGATAGTGGTAAATTTGATATTCTTGAAGTTAAAATCATTTTTATGCTTTCATTTTCTGTCGATAGTTTCTATCTATCTAATTTATCAATCCCGTAATTATTGATCATCCCACTCTTCTCATCGAATAAAAATGATGTTCTTTGTTTTATTTATAGTATATTATGTTGTGGTAGGATAAAAATATACTGAAAAGAAAACTGCTGTAGATATTATGCCATGCTAGGAGGTTATTTTATTTTATAATTTAAACGGCTCCCACTGTAGTATTCGTTAAAAAAAAGCTGTATGGAGGAACGAAGCTTACAAAATAAAAGCTCCCAATTGTTGTGCAATTATCAAATTAATACTCATATGTATTTTCGATTCGTCACAAAAATTCACAAGCAACCGTCGAAAAGTTTCGCGGCGCATAGTACAAAAAAAACTTGAAACATAGTATACTACAGTTAATTATTATTATTATTTGTAAACAGACCCCTATTTCCGTCCCTGTCGCGCGCGAAGCTCGGCCTCCGATTGGCCGGCGGCGCGGGCTGCACCGGCAGATGTACCAACCAAACCGACTCGCGCCAACCGATGTTAGTTGTCTTTCAATACGGCATGAGCGGTGGTTCACTCTCTGACCGCCGCCTTATTTTATCTCCGTGAGTGTAAACAACGCCGAAATACTGAATGAAAAGTCCAAAACGACATACGCTGAAGACCCTCGAAATTGTTTTTATTAGTTATTAGTTCACGGGGAAAAAGTGCACAGTGTATAAGCATCGAAAATCGCGGAGAAGGATTTTGTTGTTTTTTTTTTTGTATGTTTTTGTTCGTGAATAAATATAATATAAATATATATATTATATATATCAGGTGTTCGCGTGAATTTTGGCGGCTGCTTCGTACCCAATACCGATTGGAAGGTAAATTGAAAACTTATTCAACATTTGCACGACGTAAACATCGAAAACTCGCTTGTTTATTTGTGTTCGACGCGGGAAACAACTAATCAAACATGTCAAGTTCAAAACAATTATTCAAAAATCGAACACATCTGCCAAAGTTTGCATATTTGAAACATTGCATGCGTGCCCCTATTTCAAAGCACAATATACATAATAAAATTAATTTAATACACGACTTTTAATGCATTCTTTCGTACAATGTTATGCTACATCTGTCACAGGATATGTTCATAATCTTCGTTTTACAAGGATACAAAAAATGATTGATTGTTTTACTACAACTGTTTTCGTATTTGCAGAGCTTTTACGGTATTACACCCTTGAGAAAACCAAACTAGAAATAGTATACGCATACAGCGTTTCTCCAAAGCCAATGGTGTGGCGTATATCTTAAACACTCACCCCTCCAAGTAATATCTGCGAGAAATGTTGCTTAACTTTGCTGACTCAACAATTTAAAGTTCGGTTAACATACTAATAACTCTATTTTGTTGATTGCACTCGTACATATATCAATATGAGAAACTTTTTATAGATGTAAACGGTGTACAAAACGAATTCCCAAATAATAATTTTCAAACCATTGAAAACATCCTATATTTTTGTATTTTAAAGAAGATGCTTCAACTGAAATAATTATCGGAAAGCTATTACAGACAGCTTGAATAAGAAATGCATACCATTGCCTAGGAAATATCGTGGTTGGTATTTTTGATTGTAAAGTAAATATATTATTTTATTCCATATGTAGTTAAACTAATATGTATGCGAAACAGTTACATATGGAAAACTGCATAGGTATTATTTAAACTATACGTCATAAAACATTTTCATAAAAATAATATAACTAATATTGATATGGATTTACTCATAAACCGAACGCACTTTTGATATTTGAAGAAAACTCAATATATTGAAAACTGTTTTTGCTTTATCGTATCGAAATTATATAGGAGAAGACGCAGTTACTGCCAGCACTGGGCTACTAAATAAAATGACGAATACGTCAATGGCAAGACAGGACTGAAAAGGACAATAATAACATGTAGACATTCCATAATTGCCTAATATACAGCAAAACTTAGTGATCGATAATTATGTTTGGTATAATAAGTAAAAAAAATCATAATTTACCAAACAATTTCTAATTTCCACTTTTAGTTTAATAATATTTCGTTCTTTATCTGTTTGTTATATTTAAATAAAACCGAATTACGTCTCATAGAAAAAAGACAAGAAATAATCTACCTATGTTACATATAGAACTTTTAGGATGTAGCAATAACTTCTTCAACAACTGTAATTATCAAACGTACCTACTATGTATCATATAAAGTATATATTGACAACATTATATAGAAAATTAACATGAACTAATATCTATATTTAACAAAGAGAAGTTCAATCAAACTGAATTCGACAAGAAAAGTAAAACAGACGCATATATATTTGTATCTAAACTATAACTAAATGCAGTGATGCAAATTGATGACAAAATAGTTAGTCAACGGACATCGCATTTGCAGCATATTGAACGGACACATCGTCATTGAATGTATAAAAATATTGAAGAAATAAAAAGTTTTCAGGAATATTTTCTATTACCTTTTCTACTCACATTATTTTAATTAACTTTTTATTAATGTAACTACAATTTTCCATACATAATTAATAACATTTGATTATAGGCAGGACTGCATTAAATACCAAAAAAATATTTAGCCTCGGAAGTATTAAACAAATAGATCACAACTTGTACAAAATACATTATAATCGTTAAATAGGGATTTTGAATATATCACTGACATCAAAACATTAATTGAAATAGACCGTTGTAAGCAACATACGGTTAATGTATTATTTTATATGTGTATGGTATTCGCGGAACAAAATGAGGTAAAGCTTTGCAATAATTAGGCCATATGTCGCTCAACTTGACGATCCTGTGCATAAAGTATGACTATGTCATTTTTAATTTGGTCGTATTTTGTTCATTTTATTTCCACCGGGGTGCATCGCGCATGTTTGAGGGTTTCCTGCTATTCGCGAATTGGCTGACGGAACGCAAGTTGGCTTGGCGGTTTCGCACTCTCTTCCGGTCCGTTTCGATTTACATTTACGCGACAATTCAACACCCGATCTATTAATTGTTCAATATTTAGGATTTGCAATAATTTTGTCTGAAACATTGCACAGACTTACTTACAAAGAACAAAGTAACTGTAAATACACCTCATTCGATTTACTTTACAGTCCGCTCACGGATTTTCGTGAGCGCACTTTCATGTGAGTCCGTTCACGGGTTTTTGCGTGATAAAAATAATGTACGTAACTTAACTTAAAAAAATTTCATGCGAATGCGTTATATATATATATATAGGTTATATAGATTATAGACGTTTTATAAATGTTATTTTGTAGACTGTTAAGTGTTAAAACGAAAAAGAATTATATCCTCTATATGTATAGTTCTTATGAAATGTTATATTTCTGAAACAAAAATATTTTCCAATTCAGCACGTCGTATTGAAATTTGAAAGAAATACATCGTAGATTCTTTTTCAAAGCTTTCTTTGGTGGACAAACAAGGAAAAATATATTTAGACAAAGTCTGATCATTTAAACCGGTCGGGAAGTCTCAATGAATGCCCATCCAATAATCGAAACTAAAGTTATCACAATAATAAAATGTTCATTTAGCTTTCACTGCGTTACAAAAAAGTAAGAGAGCTTTGACAATCGTTTGATAAATGAAAAATAGATATTATTAAACCTTTTTTTAACCTGGAAAATTGTAATGAATCTCGTAAAGATGTCGAGGAATGTAATCGTGCATTTGAAATAAATTCATCTTGTAACTAATTCGAAAAATCCAGACGCGATTTGCAGGTGAACGTTTTGTATCATGGACGTTAATAAAATCGAAAGGGCAATCTGCGGACACGAAATGAAACGCCAACCGAGGAGATGCTTGGCTGCACTCGCGAAAGTTTCATGTCACACCGGAACCGGTCCTGTTTTTGACTGGCTTCCGGCCACCGACCAGCGAATGAGGATTATTATTGCCACTAAATGTAATATCAAATAGGTCATATCTAATTAAGACCGTTTTAATTTTGAATGTCACGCTTTTGATTATACCTGGAATTACGTTTGTACTTTATACAGATGATAAATTGTATGCCAAGTATTTTTTTTAATATTTGAATAATCTTTTATTTTAATTCTCAGTCATGATTTCGCGATTGAGAGTACAATTTATTTTTATTAAACTGATTCCCGATGGGTAACCTAAATCAACTAGTATACCATTATGTATAGATAATATTCATAAGCGGTTACAATAACATCATTTGAATTTTTTAAATGAACTATTTATTATACAATATATCGACGATAATCTTAGCATTGCTTTTTATATCTTATTCCGTGTTCGCTCTCAGAGTGGAGCATATAAATCTATACAGTGTAAAGATATCCACTCCGAAAGTATTTGGATCTCCACAATACGAAGACGTCTTGACAGCTTATTTTTCACGAGGATTGTTTGTCAGACAATTATTCAACACAATATGTATCCAACCGCGTATTTTTTTAAAATCCGACTTATGTGAGAATCGAACCTTCATTCTTCGGATTGCTAAGCGCGCAGCTATCTTCTACGCTACCGGGGAGACATTACATTTTTTGTAAATGTACAATTAAAATGTAATATTTTTAAAATTAGTTTTACAGAAACGCTTACAAAAGAAAATATTGTTAACTAAGCGACAGCGAAAATTCCATTATAAATTATAACGTATATATAAATTAATAATAAAGAACTGACTTTCTTTAATGTTTAGTTGAAACGTGATTCATTAAAGATATAAATAAAAATATATGCATAGACATATTCATACTAGAGATTATTTTTTAAGGGATAATATGTTGTAATAGAATAAAATAGTTTATCTTCATTTATACGTAATATGTATTTAAAACTATTTCTGTAGTTTCAATGTGGATCGTAGATAATTGTAATGTTTTTAGTTACCTTACCCTGTCTTGAGTTACTGAAATATTTGTATTAAGTTCGTATTAACAACACTGTTTATTAACAATATGAGTATTTGTAAATTGATTTGTGCTGAAATAATCCACCCGAAAAACATTGTCCTAGTGATATAAAATGTATAATAATAGTACTGTATTACTGATTATATATTATTATGTTATATATCTTGGGAAAATATATTTTAGAACGATAGTTAAATATTCATACTCTTATAAAAGGCGTGTAAGGTTTAGTTAGCTTCGATAGCTTTTTCTGAGTGAGTCATAAGCCACATAATTTATTAAAGAAGACCTACAAATTCAAAATATAAAGAGCGCTTTATAGCAAAATTTTGTAGTTTAATTATGTATTTTATAATTATATTTAAATTTGAGTTAGTTTTTTTGGGAAGATTCAATTTTTGATAAGATAATTCTAGGCCATATCGGAAAATTCTACGCAAATTAAAAAACTTGAACCATCAATAAATCAAAAAAAATCCAATACTCCTCACATTAAAAGGACAAATTGAATTTATTCGCCCGTCCGCCATTTTGATTCAAGCGAACCAACCCCTGAATACAAATTGGAAATGGAAAAATCAGTCGCTCTCCGCCAATAAATAAAATAAATATCAATTTCCCGAAAAACTTCAAGGTCAATATGACCGCCAGTCATAAAACCCCGATTCGCTATACCTTTTAAGGGGCATTTTAAATTTCATGTT
>JAGVSQ010014956.1:0-10382 GCA_022683975.1 Rhyacophila evoluta
TCGAACCCGCATTCCCCGGATCGTTAGGCGCGCACGCTACCAACTACGCTACCGGAAAACTAAGTCATTCAAAAATATTATCATGGATTAACTATTGAATCTATAGAGTACATTGAAGAAATTTAATTCTATCATGGTGTTACATATTAAAAACGGTTACTTACTTCTGGTTTATCGTTAAGGTCAACGTTCTCGAGTATTCGTTTGTGACATTTCCGTTTGTTTGAGCATATCTCGCGACTGCATATTTGAACACCTCTGACAATTAAAATGTTGATGTAATCAATGAGTAAAATCTCATATGTTATACCAGTAGTTAGTGACGCTTTTATCAAATCCAAATGTTCATGCATATTACAAACTTCAATAATTTAAAATGATGGACTAAGCATTTTTCATAGCCTAAAAAATCCACAGAATAACAATATGTATTATGTAAAATTGATCAGTTATTGGTCATCAGATCAGTCATATAGTTTGTTTAAACATACTCTGATAGATTATTTATTGGTTAATTGTAATATTTACCGTATAAAAACATTTCTTCAAATATGTTTTTTTTATTTAATAATAAAATAAGTTTATTAACAAGCAATGAATTCGGCATTTAATTCACAATATATATAATAATGCAATAATTATTTCAAATATCATACATTACACATCTAAGTATTAAACGATATCCCCATGTACCACGTAAAATAACGTAATGAAACGTTGAACGTTTAACTTGTTTCCACCTCTTACTAGGATCGTTTAGTCTATTACGAACTTATCCGATTTCAACCGAACATTAACGATTATCGTTTATGTAATTTAGAACTTTTCTGATTTCAACCGATGTTACAATTCCCAAATAATGGAATGATTTTAGAAGGATTCAAGTATGCTGTTAGTTATTTAAAAGCTGTCAATATGGATATATTTTTGTATTTTAATGCTTCATTATGACATATAGATGATTCGTCTATGTTAAGAAGATGGTAATTAGCTCGCAAAACACTTTTCGGAGATAAACGCGTTTAAAGGTTATTTTGTGTATTGAAATAAGGAAATTTTATAACTGTTTGCATTATTTCACCTTGTTATTAGCCAAATATTGCAGTTTTAAATTAGGCATATTGTTGCGAACGGATTTATGAATCATGTTTATAATTAAACGAATAAGATAAAGTATGAAAGTTAGGGTCCAGGTATATTATGAATATCATGGCAATATATACTGAATTGTCTACTTGGTAGAGTAGTTGGTGAGTGCGCGCCTATCAATCCGGGGAATGCGGCCTCGATTCCCCATCTGCTTGATTTAAAAATTCCAAATATGCAGTACTGAATGCCCACTGGTTGAGCAATTGTCTGACAAACAATTCTCATGAAAAATAATCTGTCAAGACGTGCCCAACATCCACCCGCCCCTTCCTTACACCTGGTCTTAATCAGACGTATCACGGAGCACTGATATCGAAAAGCGATCTACTTTATTCGACGGAAATGACCTGGGAGTAATTATAAATTACCCAAGACTTAGGTCAGGTTAGGTTAGGTCTTCACACTGCGGAGATCCATATACTTCGCATTCGGAGTGGATATCTTCACTCTGTGTAGATCCGTATGCTTCTCCACTTTAGGAGCGAGCATGGTATAATATATATATATTGAATTGATATGTTATCATTTACTTTTAAATGTCTAATGTGTATTTCAGTGGCTATAATAAATTAATTACTTGATTTGATATTTTCACAAAAATCTTATCATATTAATATAGTTATATATATATATATATATATAATATTAAAACAGCTTTCTATACCCATCTTATCTGGTATTTTTCTCCATAAAAATTGTTCGTCATCCGAAGGCTCGGCCTTCTGTGCACCTCGTTCTGCATTTTTAATTTATGCAGTGATAGGAATTTCAACGCCGAACTTTTCAGAAGCGCGTCTATTTACCATTATTGACCACCGAGTCGACAAAAATGTTGCCATAAAAAGTATACAAATGTATCTACTCTTCATAAAAAATTTGAATAAAACTAATGAAATAGCAGATAAAAATTAATGATTATCATAATAACATATATCCATATTCATAATGCTAAATTGTTTAACCGAGAAATATTTAAAAGGCTTAATTTAAGTTTATAATTTAAAAAATACCTCTGACTTGTAGTCATGTAAAGAAATTCTAATACACATTATCACTACAATATTGACGGGAAATTATAAATAATTGGATAAAGAAATCTACCGGTTCAACACATTACGACTCAGTTCATATTAATCTGATAATATATTTGAGTAACTATGATATATTGCCATAAGCTATCATAAGCTTACTAATGGACGAACTGTAACTTGTGATTTGTATTGCTATGCATTTTTGACTAACTCATTTCATCAACCTATGGGACCTTATGCCTTATAGTGTTTAGCATCCTTAGATGATTAAATTAACAAATGATTATCTCCGATATACCCAGCTCTTCTTGGGTTTCCTGGAATACTCAATTATATCGTCTTCTTCAGTTGGGTTTTCAATTTACCAGTTTCAGTCAATGATTAAATTCATCAATTCATTACATTCCGTATATTTTTTTATACAATGTTTGGGTAAATTATTAAAAACACCTCGTGTGTAAAGGGTCGATGCTTTACATACATATATGAGCAATTGAACGGTAAATGGTATTGATCAAATACCTAATTTTGAGACGAGTTACATCAATTTTGAATACTCTGCTTAAATTTTTAAATGCACTCCATTTCATAATTATTCCTCGAGCAATCTTATTAAATTCTCCTAGTTCCACCATCAAACTAGATAGGTATAAATCGTGCAAATATTTTTCAGATAAACAGATAAATTATGTTTGTGGTTTAGCACATAGCTACATATAAAATTAAGGTGTGAAAAATATCTATGCGAACATGTTCAAAACTTTTTAAATTTACGAAAAATTAACATAGAGATGATGTATATGCATGACATATATGTCCAATGAATTAGGTGTTTGACTGACAAGTAGTTCTTATTAAAAATGGTTATCAATATCTTCAAAACTGTGAAGATTCATATGGATATTGAAATAGACATGGTAAAAAGCCTGAGAATTCTCCTTCCGTTTGATAATTATTACAGTATGTGGACATATACGTTTTGTACAAGAATTCCTGGCTACATAAATCGATTGAAAAATTCTCTAAATCTTGGATGAGTAAGAATTTTATAAGCAGGCATTATAGTTCAATTAGATTTAATTTTAAAAATACAGTTAGCATAAAGCTTATACTATTCATCAAGTAGTTTTCACACTGTACAAATTGATTAGTAGTGACACAAATTACAATAGATATAATAAAAATAACAAAGTTACTCTTTTAATAGAAAATATTTTAGCACGCTTTTGTTGAAAATTATAGTTTATTTTATTAATTAAATTGTTAAAAATATTTACAAGAAGCTTAACGTGTTACGATAAAAATCTGAATAGTACGGTCTTGGACCGAATATATTTTTTATCGTCTCCTTTCGATTGGCCGATAAACTTAAACCCGTTGTAGAAAAATTTTCATATGATATTTAAAAAAAACATCTTACTAGATAACTCGAGAAGTTACCATTCGCTTCCCAGCATATTATTAATAATTAAAAAGATATTGTAATAAAAACTAGCATTTTGTTCAAGCAAATTATGCTATTATTGATAATGAAACCAGTCTTTATCAGAAATATTTCTTGCAGATTCAACTTCATTATCAGCTCGTGATAATAAAATAGCTGACACCTACAACACATTATACCGATTAGAACGAATGTCTACTAACTTAATTATCTATTTAATACCCAACATTATACGTACCTTTGCTTATATTTTAAAACACGGTCAACTTTTTTGTTACCTTCTCTTTAAGACGAGCATAAATAGATATATATAACACACATAGCAAAAATTTTGTTTGATATTCCTGGTTTTTAGGTAACATTGCTACTGACTTTGCGCTCCAAAATCCTAGGATATAAGTTCCCCCACAGTTCAGTGAGATTTTTTACTTAGGGGTTTAGATCTATCAGCAATTCGGACAGCTTCATAATATCTGTCAGTCATTTTTGTATCTGATTTAGTTTATAGTAAACATTTTTACTGCCTGCGAAACTATTAACAAAAATTCGTGCACAAACCAAAGATGCCAAACAAACACCAATTCGAATGAAACCTAAGGAAAAAAATCAAAAAAGAAAAAATAATGTGTGAAAATATCTATTTAAGCTATGTAATATAGAATGTAAAAAAAGGTTCAAAGAATGTGAAAGTATTGGAGGTTATCAGGGCTTGTCTCGAGGTAATACTCTAACAAAGAACAAAAAATCAGATTTTAACATGATTTTGAAAATCCAAAATCTTCTTCACGGATTTCTTTCTATAATACATTCTCATATCGACTGTGGAGAGGAAAAAAGACGCGACCCATACAGGACACAAAAAACATTTATTTAATCATTTTTTGCCAAAGTCGAAACATTGCATAGACGCAACCTTGAAGTTCATGAAAACTAAGACTGGAAATTTATTTATTTAATCCGATATTAGCTTAATAAGCAATATAAGAAAAACTTATAAAATCGATGTGATGAAAGTACTTTATACATGTCGTAAATTTGACAAGCTATCCTTTTATAAAACTTAAAAGCTAAAGTTTGAAACTAATTCGGCATTTTCAGCTTACGTCCTTGTGATCATCGAATAAAAGCTATTTTGTAAAATTAAGTGTTACATTGTTTTTCCTTTCTACAGTCGATATTAGTAATAGTACTTTTAATTTTCAAAATATTAATTAAGTTATATGATATGTTATTAGGTTTAGTAACAACTTCTTTATCGATATCCAGAAATATTAGCATTTTTCTAAGTGATTTGATCTTTGACTCTAGAGGTGAAAGAACATATGAATAACCATTAATTACGTTTTATCAGGATAAAAAATCTATGCGTCGAGTGATGAATTGGAGATGATTAATTAATATCACATTATTACATGTCAAATTCCAGTTAGGTATTCCTGAGACAGATCAATAAAAGATATTTTATAAATGATTGCCGAAACGTCAAGGTGTCTGATTATAAAACAATATATGATTACTTCTTGGTCAAAGATCCATTTCATTGTAGTTAAGAAATGTTAAGGCAGAACATCAGTTAGGTCGGTCAATAAACTGTTAAAATTTTAGCGAATAGCATTTGATATTGAAGTTACTTTTCAACTGCCAAATGAATCACATAGAGTTATTAATAATGTAAAAGAATATACCGAACAAGGACCAATATAATAAATATTGAATTCAATTATAAATATAAAACTAATATATAATGAGCTTTCAAATGAATTGTCCAATATGCATATTATTTTTATCATAAAGGATTAAAAACTGGAACATGGATTTTTAACAGATTGTTTTTTTTCTAGTATGGCCAATTTCTCAAACCAATGTCCACATAGTTGTGTATTTGATTTTTTAAAACTGTTATGCAGCTGCAGGATTCACTTGCAATTTCCAGTCTTACTCTGGTTAACGAATACCACCAATATTGATATAAATGAGTATTTAATTATTTAAACAAAATGATCACTTAATTAATATATTGAATCTGAGTTCATTTATATAGCCAAATTGTTGAGTCGACTGGACTATTTTTAGTTAAGGTTTTATCTTTTTTTTTAAATATTTTAATTCAGGGCGCCGATAGTTTTTCCAGCACAACCGCTACACAAATTCCGAATCGTCATACGTATTTGTCATGAAATAACCGGATCGCGTGATCAAAGACACCAAATGCCACAGCATTTATCTGCCACCCATTAAAAGGGGAAATGCCGCTTGAGCACTTACGGAAATATGTGCCCACAAAAAAGATGTAGCCCTGGAAATATAAGTTCAACTACAACGACACCAACCTCTTCTCACTAGCAAGATTTAAGGACAATATTTTCCTGACGTTTATAATGCATTTTTCTTTCATTTTACAAATTTACAACGCTTTCAGCGTATAATAGCGATGGGCTTTAGTCTAGTCGGGCGAAACTGCTCTGTTCAATTCTTAGAAACCATCCTCAAATTACGGATGTTGAACGTGGTACTATTCTTCATCTATCTTGCAAAGATTTGGTAATCTGACATTCTATGGCTGATCATATTCAATGGTAATATTTAAGATACCTTTGTCACTTACCCTCATCAAACATACCAAGTATTAGGAAATTTTCATATTCACGTATTTCACGTGAGAGAGTTCTGAGAATATGAGGTCATCATCGCTATTGTAGTGACATCTCTACACGCTTCTTACACTAGTGGTATAGTACTATTACAAAAATACCGGTAAGAAGTATGTAAATCTTTCAAAGGTAATCAGATATTGACAGCAGAGACGTCATTCTGTTGGGCAAACAATCTGGATAACGTTTAACCATGTTATATCTTGGATCGCATACCAAGACAGAGACTAAAGCCAAAGTTATAGGATAGTATCAACACGGAAGCTAGACGACTCATGAGTTTATTTGGAGAGATTTTACTTTACACTTTTTCTGTGCTTTTTCACAAAGGTGCGATTTCACAGAGGAAACACTTAAAGTATACTTTACAAGGTAACCGACAAATCAAGTTACGTGTTCCTGCAATATTGGCGTCGATATACATCCGATTGTCGTAGAAAGTAACTCATGCTATGAAAAGATAGTTCTGAGAAGTCATAACTACCATCACTGGCGATAATTAAGGATAATATAAAGACCATTTTAACTTCTAATAAAACAATTAATTGTCAAAGGCATTAACAGTTTGTTTAAAATAAACATGGTTCTCATAAGGAATAGAAAATCCCGTGATGTTAGGTAAGTAAGTGGTAAATCTCACGTGTTTATTTTTTGTTGCAATTATTATAGAAATATAACCATAAGCCTCGTAAGTACGATTTAATATGTTTTCATTTATATATTTTTTTTCAAGTGACAATTTAAATAAAATGCGTGTCGTTTGTTCAATGATATTTTTTCAAGAGAAAAAAAATCGTTTCAACTTTTATCACTTTTTTAATGTGGACATAAACGAACAAACAAAATAGTTTGAAAGAGTTTAACATTAACTCTACCAAAGAATGTATTAGGAAGACATGCAATACCTGCGGTAAAGAATTTGTCAGTTGGTTAGTTAACTAAAGGAAACATCACGAAAGTTGTACGACAAATAAATAGATTCATTATTTCGAAATATCAATAAGGATCTTACTTCTCTGATAATATAACAATACGTATTATTTGACTTAGTTTATTCATACATTATCACTCACTTTTCTCCATCTCTGTGTCTATTTTTCTAGTTATTAATACTCAAATATTGTATGTGCAATATTTTTCCAGTATACCCATAGTCGTTTTGTCGTCTTGCTGGATCAATGTTACATGTATTGAAAGTTGTGAGCTCTAGTCCCGTAGTTGCATATGTTTTTAAAAAGTTTAAGGATACAGGACCAGGTGCCCAATCAACAAATCGAGCGACTGGCTCACTCTCTTCTTGCTGACAAAAATAAAGAAAACCACCGAATCTGTCAATATGTCATTTTAAAGCTTCACATATTTCATAATTGGTTAAAAAATTCAAAGTTTGTTTTTTTCATCGAACTTCATAAAGTGAATGCAAATATTACATTTATGTTTCTCACATATGGAAGTTTACCAGTTTTAAATAATTTAGAATTAATGTTTTTGTTTACGTATGTTAACGACAATGGTAAAATATTATGTGTTTTATTCAGCTTTGGCTTAAAGTTTTGATGATTTCTATTATTTCGAGCTAATGTGTGTAATTGACCACCAAGAACGGACAGTCATCTAGTCTCTAGTGAAGACACCTACGAGGCATCTAAAAATCACAGAGATGCTTTGTATGCTGTTGGATTAACAAACAAGATAGTTTAAACAAAAATAAAAATCGTCAATGCGTCAATAAAATGACACGATTTGAAGGTATAGACATGAAGAAGAAAAATTAAGTAATTTAACAATGTCAACTGATGAATATGATAAATTACGTAATGACGATATATTGTATGTTAAAAATTATGATTCAGATCGATAGCTCATCCTTATTGCTTCTAACTACAATTGACAAACTATTGCCGAATGTCTTTGCTCACGGCATTATAAGCACAAACA
This sequence comes from Rhyacophila evoluta, assembly GCA_022683975.1. Classification (NCBI taxonomy): domain Eukaryota; kingdom Metazoa; phylum Arthropoda; class Insecta; order Trichoptera; family Rhyacophilidae; genus Rhyacophila; species Rhyacophila evoluta. The sequence goes on from JAGVSQ010014956.1 coordinate 8,214, forward strand.
CTGTAATGTTTTTACCTCTAAAACTATTTTAATTGTAGCTTCGGTATATTATAATAACTAAGATACTGAACGTAAAATAACTACAAAGCTCTCGTTATCTGCCTTGTAAACTTTCAAAAGCTCTGGAAACAAAATGAAATAAAAAAGATGTCGCTGCTATTTTTATCAAAGCTGTGGCCGACACGATACTTGTAGATTTTATTCGAGGACTCAAATCAAAAAAACAAAAAATCGGTCTGTATAATGTCTTTTGTTTGATTAATTCTCGTACATTTTATATTTTCATTATTGCCTGTTATCAATCCACTGTTAGATGAAGGCCTTTCTATTTATTTATTGTATGAGCTTTTGCTGCTTTTAGCGATCTTTTGTTATTCAAACTGCTAACCGTGCATTGCATTTTTTCACATAAGTAGACAATATCTATTATGCATACATAGATATTGATTGATATGACAAAATAAAACTAAATTTTACTATCATCATACGAATAAAGCCGCGGACACGATAGATGCCGCGGCGACAGAGCGACAGCGATAAAATGACGGAAACAGAAATGCAAAATAGCTATAAATAGGTGAGTGAGGAGGTGAGCAAGTTGTTGTGATGACAACGTGTTACACTGACGAATTTGCTCACTTGCTCACTCACCTTTTTATAGCTATTTTGCATCTCTGTTACGGTCGCTTTGCCGCGGTCGCTTGACTATCGTCCCCACGGCCTCATGTAGTTTATCCACTATCACATCTTCTTTTTCTTACCCTCTGTTAATTTCTTTGCATACTCCATTATATTACATACCACAATTCAGAGTTACATTAATTATCTCTACATCATTTCGTATTGCTTCACATGCTTTCGGCAAAGTACATAAAAATCATTAATATGAAAAATATTGGTGTGACAGAAATCTCGTGCATAGTATATCACTTAGAAAACTACAATTCGATTAAAATCCACGTATTTCCTTTAATTTTATCATAAACCTTTGAGTAAAATTTGAAGTGAAAATAGTCATTTATAATTTTTACTGAATATGCCATAACTAATTTTCAAATGATATTTGTTCTACTGCCATATTAATAATTACTACAGTATCTATGGAGATTATGGTCAGTTAACTTAGCAGGTGATTTTGAATATAGTTTTTTAATTATAAATAAATGTTTATAATAAACGTAGGAATAGTTTAATTAGTAAAAAATCAATGTATGTTTTGCATAATTAAATTTTATCTAACTAAATTTATCTATTCATATGTGCAAGCCTAATATTTTCTGAAGTAATAATTTTATTTTAATCAGTCAAAGAATGTACATTAATATCCGACTACTTGTTTCAAAAACAATCTAAATGTATATTTTTAAGTATCAAATTAACATATTATAATATTTTTAAAACATAATGTTTGAAATTTCACTACTAGCTGCCAAATAAAAACACCTTTATTTGGTAGGCAACATTTTTGATTTAAAGATAAATTATCATTTATGTCGCGGCTATTTTAAATATTTTGACTTAGAAATTTCCAAAATGTAGGCAATGTAGAGATATGTATGCCAAAGGTTAGCCTCTGATAATATGTAAAAAAATCTATAAATTAATAATATACTACTATTATAATATCTCCCCATAAAAATGAATGGTTTTTTTTTCGAAAACAATTATTTTTAAGTGCTGAGAGTTTACGGTGAGGTAAATTATTATGCAGAACACAATAACTCAATAGAATTTTTGATCATTATTATTTTAAAAATCATTTAATATTAATAAAATGAAAAGAAAAATATTAAATATGATTGAATCGTTCATAAGAATACAAATTTCTTTTAAAGTTTTACGATTTATTGCGACAACTTAATAGATAACGGACATTAAAATGTATGATGTATTGTGACACCGTGGCAATAATAATGACATAACTTTAAACGTTTTTATTTTTTATGGTGTAAAGAACAAAAAAGCAGTATGCTATATGCATACATTGAATTCGTATGACCTTAAAGCTCGCTGAAATATGCCTTAATTAAGAATAATACTATTTAAAGAAGAGTTTGTGGCATGTACAATTTGTATCGACAATTTATTTTTATATCCCTCGGTCCATTCTTACTTTACAAGAATTTTTTGAAGTTATGAAAACTTTAGAAGTTCTGGAAATTATTTTTT
>JAGVSQ010014960.1:0-10380 GCA_022683975.1 Rhyacophila evoluta
TCCGAGTCTGGCAGATAACCGCTGGAGTACACAACAACGTAATATTACGGTTCCCGCAGGTGTTAACATATTTAATGAGAGCGCTCTATTCAGCCTTACTCAGCAAATAATATAGATACTTTTACACCTAATTTTTTTTTTAATTTTAAATTTGTATCTAAGAAGCAAAAAAAAATATCGAAATAAATTCTATAATAAATAAATAATGTATTTAAATACGCTTATAACGACAATCTTCACAATATTACGTACACTAAATTCTCATTTTACACTATTTTAATATAATACGGCCCAAGGTAAAATAGCCGATTATTGTTTTTATGAGCGAGATACAATTGATTAATTGAGTAATGATTCAAATCATACATCTAGCGAACATTTAAATATATTGTAGATGAACTAAAAAAAGATGATACACTTGTAATCACTCAAGCATGGAAAAATACGATGATGATTCGTCACCAAAAATAGCTGCAGTAAACGAGTGTGCTTATTAACTAGTACTGACAATGAATTACTAAATGATTATGAGTATTTGATATGTAATTGTAAATATACCGTGAAAATAATGCATACAAATATAATGTGAAGATTAGTTTATCTTACGTAAAAATTAAACACAGTTGGATGGAATCTACTTCTTTACATAAAAAGCCTATCTTTTTTTCATAGTGTCCTTTGTAACGTACCATTCGTATAAAAAAGAATATGTTGTACTTCCTTCTATATGATTTCTGATTGATGAAAATAACTTACACTAGATATTCTAAGCTATCTCCTCTATCTTCACATGTATTACTTTGGTATCATTCTGGAGTTTGGATAGATCGTATCCCCTGTTGACGCCGTCCAATTACCAAAGTTTGAGCTTTCCAGTCCAAGATATGTCTAGGTGGTTTGGTACTATCAATATATGCTATATAGCTTGATCATTTGACAAAATTTCGTACAAAATACTTTGACATAATAACAAACATGATGATCGTGTCACATGATTGCTTCACCAAAATAAGGTTTTTTTCCATTAAATATATTCTTCTTCTTCTATATTTACTCTCTACGTGGAGCATACAAACATCACATGCCACATACGTCTTGTAACTCCGTTGAATACATAATATTGATAGTATTTAGCAACCTTTTAGGACGTCAAAAATCAGTTGGCTTAAATAATTGGCAGGTTGGGTTAAGACTCTTTTAAAGCGCCCGCAATATGTGGCCAAGCAAGGTCCAGAGTTGCAGCTTCATTTTATCAGTAATTAGTGGCTGCATGGTCCATTCTCTTATCCACTCGTTTCGAAAAATGTCATACCGCCGTATCCCTATAATCCAGCGCAGTTCTGTTCTAAAATTCTTAAATAACTATTATTAATTGTTGGGATATTCCCGTTGAATAAAGTAAATCTTATTAAGCCTGAGTGTAAGGACAAGGAGGGTAAATTTCGGGCATATTTATACATTCGTACTGCGTGGAGTCACCCATTGATGAATCTGAACAAACATACAATTTGCAAATATTTTTATACAAAAATATATGATTTGGTTATATCGTCACTAGCATAAATATTGACTAGGCAAACTTATTATATTTTGAATTTATTATCACTATTATTAAATCATATATATATAATTTAATTCCACCAAAATAAATAATTACATAATTAAAATATATAATGACTTATGTAATGAATATTTTTTGACTACGCATTAAATTTTCTTTGAAATTCGAATTAAGGATAAATTGTAACGTTGATACATTTTTATCAAAGAAAGAACTAATAAGCTAACTTAGAGATTTTCCACCAATTTAACATGTTAATTTACTTCGATGGCTTAAGTTAATAAAGTATACTATCTCAAATACACATAATACTAATTAAATATATTGTTTAAGTGCTGATAAATAAATTTTTATTAAAGTCTTTGAAAAGTTTTATATTAAAACATTCTATAAAAATTAGAAAAATTATTATCTCTTTATAATGGATATATTTAAAAAATTATGTAATTATTTAATTAATTAATAAACAAATATTTCTATCTATTATTATTATCAATTACAAATGAACCGAGTTTCGTCTTTCAGTATATTTCAGCTAATCATTAAAATTATATGTTCAGTAATATTCGCTGTTAAAAAATATTTGTCTTGCTGGCATTTGAAAGGGTAGCGTACGAGTTTCAGAACCGGATATAGTAGATTTAAATCTCACAGCTACTGGATTTTAAAATCTAAAGATGCAGGACTGAATACTGATTGGGTTGAGCAATTGGTTTAATATCATTTCTCGTGAAAAATATTTGTCAAAAAAGAGATATTAATATGAAGATCTATTTGCTACATTTCTAGAGTGATCATATTCACATTTTTAAGATTTTTATGCCCAATTTAGAAGTATACATGCATAAAAAATGCACTAAAATATGACATTGATAGATTTATAATATCATCTGTGGCAATAATTGTTTTATAATTATATATGAAGCTTTATATTGTATACCCATTTTTATATTGATCAAACTATTAAATATATAAAGTAAGTGCTTGTGGTATTTTTATCGTGTTTTTACAAAAGTGGAGCATATGAATAATTAATATGTTGGGCACAATATGGGGGTGCTCACTCCGAAGGTATGTCTTAACTGCTTAACAGATTAACTTTTCACAATAATTAATTGTCAAACAATTACTCAATCCATTAGCATTGCATTTTCGGACTTTTAAAAATCTAGCAGATGTGGAAATCGATCTCGCATTCTTCGGATTCGAGACGCGCACGTCGCTTCTAATTAAATCATATTTAAAAAAATTGTATGAAAAATAATGAATTATCAAGAACTTGTAGATATTGATTACAGTTTACATTATATGTACTTTGTGAATGATCTTGCCAGATTCATTGTTCATTGTGATACTCAGTGAAATTACCAAAAAATATAAAACAGGACAATAATAATTCAGAATACGGAGTGCCAGTGAGTTTTAAATTTAAATTAATGTACTAATGGCCCTTGGGGCTATTTTGGGGTGGTAATTTTGTGGAAATGTCACTCGGAAGAGAATACATTGCCTACCTTTCATTTATATAATGAAAATCTAGAAAGCAAACATAACATAAATAACTCTTTTTGCACTCAAGCTATAAAACGTAAACGATTGTCTATGAAATGTTACGTCCTTAGAAGTATTTAGTTTTGTTAATCTGCAGCTGTATACTGCGCTTAAAATACACGCCCAATTAATGGATCGTGATTTCAGAAATATTTAGTATAAACATTTGCATATCTTTATGAAATAAAAACGCACGTATTTTATCACATATGGAAGTTTACCAGTTTAAAATAATTTAAAATCGTAAGTATTGTATTTACGCGTGGTTATTTGTATGTTGAGTGTTAATTGTAATTGAAAATCCATTTTATTTTATTTATTTAAGTAATTCGATTATACAAACACTATTTGAAGCCTTTCGTAGTGCGATGTAAATCAATACTTCCCAAGCTGTGAGTCGTACCAGGTCTTTTTTAGGGGATGAAATATCATTTGAAATATTTCGCTCCTTGAATTGAACTCATTGAATGTTATTTGGAACATCTAAAGTTTAGTTTTCGATGACGCGGATTTTTAGGGGATCGTGTCATGAAACATTAGTGTTTTGAAAATACGCTTCACTAATTATATGATGAATATATCGATATGCTATAGATATTATGTTATGTATTAAAAACATTTAGAATTCAATAAGTTTACCGAGAGAATTGTAGGAATTATATTCTACTATATAAAATAATAACATCGAGGGCTGCACGGTACTAATTTTTAGTTTATGGAAACTTAAAAAAGGGATAGAATGTTTAAAATATGTGAACAGAGAATTAAGAAACTTTTTGCACGAGGGCGCCTTGTACCCATGGCGTGGAACCGATATCATCCGTTCGAACTCAATCCCGCTCAAGTGAAATATGTCGATATCTAAAGCTACTGCTGTTGGATAAAAAAGTGCAAGACTGCATAACTAATATGTTTAGAAGTTAGCTGGCCAATTCTCACGGAAAACTGTCAAAGTAAGACTTTACATTGTGAATTACAACTCTAGGTTATTCATGTTCACGATATCGAGATCCGTATGATCCACTTTCGAAACGAAAATGGTAAAATGAAATAATAAAAAAACAAATTTAAGAAAAAAAACTGAAAACTCAAGATTTACGAGACTTTAGAAATTTACTAAAACTGTGTATACCTTCGTTCAATAATGATTGTAATTATAATGTACCTAAACAATTTTAAATTATAAAATATAAAAAATAATGGAGAACTTTTGCTTTCAATTTTAAACTTAGAATTAAAAACTGATCTCGTTTAATCAATACACATAAAACCTATATTATGATTTTTAAAATCATAGCACCGAGCTATATATATATGTTTTTGAATATATTAAAAATATTAAGCACCGACATGATAAAACACTCTGAACTAGAAAAAAAGAGAAAAAAATGAAAAATTCATTCAAAGGTAAAACTTGGATAATTCTTACAAAAAAATACGCTGTTTTTTGTATAATTTTCATCATTTATACTAAAATAAAAATTATTTTTACACCACCCATCCAGCAAGATTAAAATTCCGTTTCGTTCAACTCAAATTTTTCATTGACCTTTTTTTACTACACAGAGATTAACGTACATTACGTAATAATATATTTAAAGTATGAAAACTAAAAAAATTATATGCATATTTTTACAATATTAAACATACTTTTAAGCAGTATGTTGTTAGTATAACGTACCAATTTTTTATACTATAAAACAAATTGATGATATTGAATTACCACAGTAAATTCACACCATAGAAATAGAACTGACACATATATGGAAGTTTACCAGTTTTAAATAATTTATAATTTAAAATCAATTTCCATCAAGCACCATCAGTCGAAAATATTAATTATGACATATATAATGTAATAAATACTTATTTTATATATTTCACTTTCTTCTTTTAATGCACGTTTTATATATATATATCGTTAAATATAGAGCTTAGTGGATTAGAGCTTCTGATCCGAAAGTAGAGCGTATACAAATCCGCTTTCTATTCAGAAGATGTCATCTCCATAAATAGAGTATATTCAATCTTCACGATGTGAATACTTGTATTTGACATATTTCTTTCACGAAAATTTGTCTTCATCTAATTATTCAAACAATTGAATATCCAGTTCTGAATCTTTGCATTTAAAAAGTTCAACTGCTGTGGGATTGAATCTTATTTATTATCAATTGGTTGTTTTCATTGACGTATGCACTGTCCTATTATTATTAGTAAAGTAAAATGTTAGGGAATCAAGCAGACGTAGTATCAAGCTTGAAACCTCTGAAAATCAAGCGTGACGGTTATCAATCGAATGAATAATTTAAAATAATGATTAAAATGTTATAAACACCATGGAGAAAACATAAAAAAAAATATCCACAGAATGTAGAATTAAATAAGAAATTATAAACATATTAATGGCGTGGTCTGACTGTGGTGTATATTTTAATATTTCATATTGTTAAGTGTATTTTTATAGTTTCTAGAAAGCTCTGAGCTAAAACTAATATTATACTTACGCAACATCTAAATTGTCCATCCCGATACATTTTTGTCAGTTTGATTGCATCACAGTGTTACATAAACTTTATAATTCTTTCGTGGAAAAGCACGAGATTCCTCCGGGACGGATACGTAATGGATATACCATAATAATTGTAACTTGTTGAGTAAAAGTTACACGACGCAACCTGATCAGAAGACAAGTGAGCTTTCGACAGGCAGTGTGGCGCGAGCTGCCATCGTGAACAGAAGCTTTCACGGTAAAGCGAAGTGAATTTCAAACTTCCGAGAGCTTTTCCGCGTACTTACGGATTTCCTTTGATGATTTTTATCAAAACATTACACGAAACTTAATCTTAAATTTATTACAAACTTATTTTATAATAAAGTGTTAACAATGTAAATTATAATATCAGTTATATGCAATTTTTTAACATAATAAATAGCAGCGTCTTCTCGATTATTTTTCGTATAATAGCGAGTGTTTTAATAAAATTTAAAAATGTATTATCCAAATTTCAATATTGTCAGATGGCTTATTTTAACAAACGTGTTGTATTGCTACGCGGTTGGTGAGAAGAACAATTTTATATCTGATCCAGAAATACATCTTCCGATTCAAGTGCAGTTTGATCGCAAAGTAATTCTAAAGCCGCACGATATGAAAGATAAAAATATTCTACGTCATCTATTTCATATTCAAGGAAGAAAAAATAAAAACCACGAAGTGCTTTATAATAAATATGACGATTACGCGTTCAAAGAATTTAGGCCAACGCATTTGGATTATATTTTACTCAATATTAAAAATACTCACAGGCCGAAAAGAGGTATTCATAACATGCCGAATATAACGAATCGTATAAATTCAAATGACGATAAAAACAAAAGAATGAATTCCATGATCCCGCCAAAATTTTTAAATGTGACAGTTTCGAATATTGGTAATATTTTAAATTTAACAATCAGTGAAAATCTTCCGCCTAATAATCCTCTAAAACTCACTGGAGATCAAGATAAGACAGATATATCTGGAAGAGGAGGTTTGTCTAATATTTATAGTGACATGTACGATACTCATAATAACGAACAGGGGGTAAAATTAATCGGAGTGAATAACGGAGCGAAGGAACAAGATGATCCGATACAAACGCTGATAACAAACAATCACGAATTTGAAAATGACATTTCGTTTAATTCAAGTGGAGACGTAGCATTGAATGATAGTGACAGTTGGAATCAACTGGCCGACCAGTTCAAGAGACTGTATCCAATACATTTGTGGAAGGAGCATGGTTATTTCGATGACAATTTCCTGAAGCTCATAAACATTCATTGGCTTGGTTTTCCACCTCCTACTAAAACTGCGCATTATTTAATCGGTGGTTTGTACTTGTGTTTTATGATGTGTGGAGCATTTGGGAATATACTCGTCATTTTCATGTTTTTTAAGTAAGTTAACAACATTTTTATTACCTTATTGTTCTATAACGTTCTTTCAATATGCAATATTTATATTTTAAACACACATTCCAATACTTGCCATTAAGAATAAAAGTATAAAAAGTATTGCCAACATTTTAACTACATAGTAATATTTTAAATACTACAATATTTTAAAATTGATGGAAAATATATTTTACAAAAAAAAAACATAATCAATTTCCCAAATTTTATGAAGATTAATAAAGCATTTTTATCGACCCAATTCATAATTTCAAACCAATTCATAAAACTTCGTGTATCTTCTATAAGTTTTATTAAAATGTAAACTCTAGTTTCAGGATCTTGTATCTCTATTTCTACCGACCGAACATGTTTTTACAAACTTCACTATAACACATTACTATATTTATGATGTAGGTTTCATGGTTTTGAAAAAAAATCTATATTCAAAACATTTTCAAATATCAAATATAATGCAATTGAGAGCAAAATTTCCAAAGTGAACATATTCCACAGTGCCAAAATGTAAATGAGAAGTATTTAAACAAGTATTTGTTTGTATAAAACGACCATTTATCATGAGAAACAGTAAGAAAAATCAATTTCAAAAATATTGAAAACAAAAATAAACACTTAAAATTATATCATGTGGTTTGTTCATACAAAAATACGTATTCAAAATATTCTCTTTGAAATATTGACAAAGTAAAATAGTTCACTTTGAAAATACCTTCTTCAATTATCCTTTTGTGATCTTCTACGATGGTATTATTGCATCAATATTGTTCATTTATTATAATATGATAAAAATGTATCTATACAATTTGTCTCCCCGGTAGCGTAGTTGGTAAAGTGCGCGCCTAGCGATCCGGGTAATGCGGGTTCGATTCCCCATCTGTCGGATTTTAAAAATCTGAAAACGCAGGACTGGTTGCCTATTGGGTTGAGTAATTGTCCGACAGACAATTCTCTTAAAAAATAATCTGTCAAGTCGTCTTCACACTGCGGTGATTTATATACTCCTATTTCGGAGTGGATATCCTCACAATGTGTAGATCCATATGCTCCATGTTGGGAGCGAACATGGTATATAAAAAAAAATACAATGTTATTACAATAGTATATACCCAACTATAAGGAAACATGTATACCTCTTTTTTATACGTATAGCCTAAAGACGTCGGAAATCGTAACTATCATTTGTTAGCAATTTTCAAAATAAGTTTATTTATTACAACTAAATTTTAGAAGTAAAATTTTTAAACTCGAAAAACTTCGTCATGTTTAATTAAGCACTTTATTCAAGCAAAGATTCAACGATAAATTGAAATAAAAGTAATTATTTTTAATTTATAATTAAATATTTCGAAGTAAAACTTTAGAAGTTTCTTCAATTACCAATTTAATTTCAATACAAATCTCGAGCACAATTCAATATTGTTCAATTATTATACTGAATAAATAAATAAATAATCTGAAAGACTTTTTGTTCATAATAAACATTACTTCATTCAAATAAGCCATTACATCAACATGTTTAGTCTATATGGTAACATTTAAAATAAACATTGAAAAAAAAAACAATTAATTGGATAAATAGGGTATCTGTTTAAGCTGTTTGTTTCCGGCTTTTCTTTTAGTGTAAGGTTTGTTCTTGTTTAATGCTTATTTATCTATAACAATAAGAATAACTCACCAAATCGTCAGTCTACCGTAAAATGAGATTTTTCTTATCTCTCTGTTTTCTTTTATTTTTCGCTGTTCTAATACATTTTCTATCGAACTTCATTACTTAGTTGACCTAGCCAATTTAAAATCGGTAACTGTAGTAACAACGTAAATTTTGTCGTCTTATCATTGCCAATTATTTGAGCAACAAGTCTATGTTATAGCTAACGTTAAAGTAGTTTCTCTTAAGTATAAATTATGTTCACGTTTCAAAATACCTTGTAATCTGCGTACACTTTGATTTTCGAAAACGATAGTATTCGTAAGCGATTTAGACTCTAGTTTCTTATTAAGTTGCAATTATCCACATGCATACATTTTATAATATTGACGATGGTAATACAAATCAAATTTATTTTAAAGAGTTATAGACTTTAAATTAAACTCATTATTGAAAGCACTTTTTATGACCATCCGTCAGATGGCTATGGATCCAGCAATAAAAATCTGGCAGAGTAGGTGGGACGTGTCAACTTGAGGCAGGCACACATACATGTTTTTTCCTAATATTAAATGGCGCATGGAGATAACCAAGCTGACTCCGTACCACTTCAGTAGCCAATTTATTACAGGCTATGGTAGTTACTATCGGAGTGAATATCTTCACACTGTGTAGATCCATATGCTCCATTCGGGAGCGAACATAATATAAAAAAGTATGTACTGACTCGATTAATACTGTTAATATTTTCTGTTAATTCAATATACTCGGCTTTGTCCGAACGTATTTATAATATTATAATATATATATATATCGCAGATTGAATGTAAAAAAACTCATTATTGGTTTTTTCATATTACGTTTATATTCTGGCAAGTGGTTTTACGAAATAAATTATGATTATAATTATCTAAATAAATCTGCCGAAAATTCAGCCACTTAAAATAGAGAAAATAATAAATAAAAGCACGATACATTACCAAACTTATATTGTAGAAAATATTGCTCAACATTTTTTTTTGTAAATTAAATTTTATATTTTAATATCAATGGATAAAGTTTTACAAATCCATATTTTACAATAAAAACTCCCACGATCATTTTTTTATAATTTGCAAAGAGATATTTTTTTTTATTCTTAATATACAGTGATTTTAATAAAATGTAGTTTAGGAACCTTTAACAACAAAAGAAATTAGTTAAAAAAGTTTACAGTATAATCAAAGGAAGTAATTAATATCAAATTCATTTTTTTTTCCTCACTGACTTTAAATGTAAAGGGTTATTCTGGTTTGTAATTATTATAAATTCTTTACAGAACATCTGAGAAAAATGAGGTATTAATATAAATTAAAAGAAACACATTTGTTTTTATAAGTTCTCGTATTTACTGCTGAGTGAATTTATCTTATTTGAAAAGTTACATTATAAAATGAGTGGTCTTATTGATAACTATGCCGCTCTGGCTATTATTGGTCTGTATGCCCCTGATAACAACCCAAGAAATCGAGAACATCAGCTGCTTTTCATTCCTAAATGCAGGACTATTCTGCTAATAGTCATGCCAATGCGGAGAGCAATGGTGATGTTTAACGAGATTTCCTCGGGTATTGATATCTTCCACCTAGGTAAGAGCGAGCTTAGATGGATGCTATTATATACA
>JAGVSQ010014961.1:0-10380 GCA_022683975.1 Rhyacophila evoluta
TCGTAATTTAAAACACGAATTATTAAATTATTCGCCAGCTAACAGCAAAAAGCTTTAATTTGATGCGGTGCCAAGTTTAAATTTTTTGGGGTTGGGATCAAAAACAACAATTGAAAATAAACAATTTGAAAGACAACAGCTTATGTAATAACAACAGTATATAGAATAATGATAAAATCTTTATTTCAAATGAAACGCATATAAGTTGAGTACATAATAGTACCATATGAAATATGGCATAACAAAATTAATTCACCATACAAGTGACGTAGATGCGCAGATGTAAAAAAATTAACTCGGAATATATTACCATATTGTTCTATATACCTTGGAAATTATCATAGTACAAGTTTGTCTTTCGACGCTTCCGAATGTTTACTCGGACCGAGAATAAGTTTTATTCGAAATAATGCATACGAGAATAACATTTAATTCGGATTATTGAAAACGTAGCATCGTACGGTGCACGCATATTGGAAATAAACAAGTTGACTTTATAATTATTTGGACAACATAAATTGATGTATAAAGGATAAGAACTGAAGATTCGACTAATAGCCACCGTATTTGACTGATATTGTTAGTATTTAAGCCCCCGGCCATAGTTGTTTTCCTATCTTCGATCGTTTTGTGCGTAACGATAAAAGGAAAATGTATTTTCTCAAACCGGTTTTCTTATCGCAGACGGTTATCGTATTATGAAGGCACTTAATACAACGACAGTATCGCTGCACCGCTCGGTGTACGGTGAATTCAATCTGAAGTAACCACTACTTTATATAAAATAAGCCGTAAAAAAACAACGACGTCATATGTTAGATAAGAAAATGTTTGTTAAAAAACAAACACTGTATTACGTTAACGATAATATTTGTAGGCCGGAAAGAGTGCAGGGTGCCATACGAGTAGATCAGACGGCAACGAGCTGGCACTTTATTTGAAGAGTCGATACTCTAAAGAAATCAGTCGCGCTATCGGTATCCGCGGAAGACTGAAGATTCATTCGAGTTTGGAAGAAACACGAGATGAAGATGATATAAAATAAATGTTAACTTAACCAAAATCATTCAGATTGTAAAAAAATGCACGCTCGCTCACTCACAGCAATGTTAGATTTATCGCAATGTCAAGTTTATTTATGAGTTCCGTTTGTATTCTTATCTTTTGTTCGATGGTTTGTGTATTTTTAGATCTGAGTCGTTTTCATTATTAGCGATTAAGTAATATCATCTGACTAATCCGGCGGCAATTCACTCATCATACAGTAAGTGAGTAAGCAATATACGCGGTGTTGGCTAATCGCTCGCATATTATTAATGGGAAAAATAACTTTTCAATCAATAAAAATCCAATCAATTTAAAGCTAAAAACATAACAGTTTGCTTTCGATTCATCGACTTACATATGAAAGTGTTCGTTAATCGATATATTTCAATTTGCTAATTCAACGTACATATTTCCTCCTAAAAATATATAAATGTACATCTTATCAAAGAAAATGAACTGACATTTTGTGTGACAAAACCGGAAAACCATTAATTTGTGTTTGTCGTTATTAGTACGCAATAGATTCAAATATGAACATGTGCACAGTCGAACGTCGCGTTAAAGTAAGTTGTTAAAAAAAAAATACCACAAAAATCGTGAATTATTGTAACAGGTATCTTTTCCTTCGTGTTATATGAAAAGCGATTTATCATAAGAGCTATATGAGGTAATCATACACATTATGTCCAATTATCTTATCGTGGCATTCTTATTTTTTAGATCTTCGCGGCGAGTCGCAGAAAATTTAGTAGTTGAATCTGTGAGAATGTGGAAATGGCCGTCCATACAAGAATTTTCTCGTAAACCTGACTACTCCAGGTTCGGCTCGGTGGAGCTATCGCGACTATTACATGCAAACTATTCTAAAAGAGTCAAAGCACAAGGGAGCTGTTGCAGGTATGTAAGAGGCTATCAGTCACTTCCGTGGTACTTTCAACGAGAGGATGGGCGCTGGAATTCACCTCGAGCCGATTCTCCGAATCTTAAAGATTAATAATGTCCACGCGAAATGAAAAGCTCCAAAGAAAAAACCTGGGAAGGCGGTGAGCGCGGATGCTGTCTTCCCTATATACATTAATATTTCCCCTGATCCACTTCCTACTTTTGCAGATAAGAGAACTTAACATTGCTGAGAATAAATATTACATACTGTTGTATATGCGGGAAAGAGCAACACTGAACATATATACTAGAAAATTAAAATAGTCATACAGCTGAGAGGTCGGCAGAAAGTCTTTGACAGGAATTATAACCACGATTAACAAAACTTAAGAGACTGAATACAGGATATAAACGGATACGTCTTTTCCTTATTTAAAAAAATATCTTCATTCTTTATTCAGCGAATTTTTTGAAATACGAGATGATCGCGATGGTAAAATTGATTTCTCAATCATTTGAAATATTTATTTATTCATTTTTAAAATATAGCTAACCAGCATTCAGGACCTCCATTATTATTTCGAGGCATACAGTGAATTTGTTACCGATCTAGTTAAAAAAACGACGATACTTTAAATGAATCTACAAACAGTTTACTCACCAAGTACCGCAACCCGTTTTCAATAAAAAAAAATTAAAAGCTAGTAAATATTACAATACAAAATTGAATTTTGGTATTCTACGGTAGACTGAAATGAATGGACAAGAAAAAACCTTTTAAGTGTGCAATTGTTTATTCCCAAAGGTTATTTGTTGAAAACTATCGGTTTCCAGATCACTCAGAGATTGTAGCAGATGTAAAATGTTCAATTTTATTTTAAGTCGACCAGTATTTAAGTTGTGTCCGACCGAAGAAGAAATTAAATTATTTTTTGCGCATATGCGAAACCCGAAGCCGTGATAAAAATATGATTGTATTGAATGTGCTTACGTTCGATAAAAAATAAGAAATAATAACAAGAAACCCGCATTCGAAAATGCATCGTCATACAAATCCACGTGTCGCTTCACAGACGGATAGATTTCTACCTGTTCAGTCGAGACCGTCGGCCCCTCCCCTCGACTCCCCCGAGGCCTCGACGGAACCGTTCAAGCGTTCATACGCAGGTACTTCTAAATACCTTCCACCGCCTGCGTAAGACTTATAAATGAAAATCGACAGGTAAACGGAATGCGTAATGGAAACGCTGACTCTTCTTACGGGAGATGTAGGTACGACAAATAGTCACCGACACAAAAATATTGTGTTTGAAGAAATTTCTTGCTTGTTTTTGTGGAAGATTATTAAATTGTCGTGCGTTTGTTTTTTATTTATTTCCGCATTAATTCTGAAGATTTACGATGGCCGATCGTGGACTGGTCATATGTTATTTTCACTTTCTGAAAATCTTTTTTATAAAATTTAATAAATATGACATAATTCATGTATTGCATATTCAATTTTTGCGGAGATATAGGAATTAGCCGTTTTAGGAATGTGTTTGTTTTGCGTATTACTGAGAAATCCAATAATAATTAATATTAAAAGGTGTGTTTAGAAACTTTCTAATGCGTCCTGAAGAATAGTTTTGCTCTGAAGAATGATTGCTGTAAGAAAAAAGCTAAATTGCCATAAGCTATATTGAATATTAAATTTTAATTATATGCGTAAAGCATTGTTGTAAATAGGATAATTCTCTTATTTACAATACTATTTAGATGGTTTTGTATTTTACAACGTAAGATGTATTACCTATTATGAACTTATTATGATAATTAATTAATTACTTTTTATGATTATTAGCCATCTGTTGAATTCATCTGTTGTCTGCATCTTGCGCCCGGTGAAAGCAGGTTCGATTCATATATCTGCTGTATTTAAAAAAAATCTGATGACCAATTCTTGTGAATGGGCAAAATGGGCTTCCAGTACTGCATTTTCAGATTTTTAAATCCAGCAGGAGCGAGTATCGAGCCCGCATTCCTCAGATTCAAAGTACAAATGCTGACCTCTCAGTTGTCGGGGAGACGTGGGTTTTTTTTTTACTTAATTAGGTGAATATTTTTGTAATGTACCTATTCAGTGAGAGAATGTTGTAACGATCGCGCATCGCTTACATGATACCCTAACACTCACTTTGGTTAAAGACTACGAATCCAACGAATACATTTTATGAAAACAAATCATTTCAATGTCTTCCGCGAGGCCAGGATCGCACTGATTTGGAGAAGAGCTAAACGGAACTCAGTGTCTCCCGAATCAGCTGCATCAGGTCTCTTAACCCGTTTTAGCGGCGTCAAATGATATAAATTTCAACGTTAAGTCTAACAATAATTTACGACAAATAGAAAAACACCAAATACTATATCTACTATAACACTAAATTTATGAAACACATTCTATATACTACTAGTGTAGTTTAACATCGGAAAACTAAGATAACTTGATCCGCCGATCTCCCGGAAGAGTTTGGTGAAAACGCAGATGAAATCGTACATGTTCCTCGACATCAATTCAATTTTTTCATCCAGAACCTGGCGTCGGTGGATAATTTCCAGTACACATAAAAATGCGCAGTTAAATTGCAAATCGGGGAGTTCCTGAAATGACATCACCCTCGATGGTCGGCGCCGCTGTCTGCGTCCGAAGGTTTTATTATGTTTACGTCACGACTACAAAATACAGGCGTATAGTATAATATAATACATAAGTTGCATTCGGTTTTAGCTGCTACATACAACGATAGAATGTAGACAAAAGCGTTTCTCTAACGGACGACCGTTTCACATATATCGTGGCTTTTTTTATTCCCCATATAGCCCATTGTCATCATTTTAAAAGCTAACCGAAAAATCACGTGTTTCGGGCATATCTAATGCATATTGTTACCGATTTCCTTTCACGAGCCGTCTTTAGGCTGCGTGAATCTGAAGAACTACCTTAGTAATTTATACGTGCAGCAATTTACCATATTAAAACTGTCAACGGATAATTAATAATGTTGTATAATATCGGTGAATAAAAAAAATACGTCTGTGTCCAGTTTAATACTTATTTTATTGATACGATCGATCTAATACGCGGTCGATTTAACGCAGATCAATAAAAATATTTATGAAACGTTTCGTTTGCTGGCGACGTTCACTCGTTTCATCTATAAAACCGTTTTTCGCATTCGCTAAACCGAACGACCACTCGTTTGAGGAACGATGTGCCTGGTTCATTTTTGTTTCATCGCGTCGTATGCGGTGCGCGTGTTTTAATAGTTATTCTTATTGTGACATATTTAATTTCTATGAAATTCGTTCGCCCGACATCGATTTACGAGTAAACAATGGACTTTTGATTTATATTTCCGCATACTCGTATTATATTGAACAAGTATTTCCGCATAAGTAAGCGACCGTCAAAATTTATAAATTCGCACGGAGCGATCGACGTCGACGGCGTTTATTATTTACGAATTCTTAATCGAGTTACGACTTGTAATATGTATTATGAAAGATGAAACCGTGGCTAAGTCAATATTAAGTCAACCGCGGGTGATCGACTATTCGCCGAAAAAATCATAGAAATTTCGTTTTACTAAAGTTCTCCGCTGCCAAAATAACACATCGGAAACAGTTTCACTTCTCTTGTGACGGGCTTTAATTCTGATCTAATCGAACGTAGAGTTGAAAGAGCGCGGAGGGATTCCCGGGTACTGCGAACGAGGCTCGAGAGGGGACCGATATCGGCGTGACCTCGTACTGCGCAGGAAGAAGAATCTATTTCTACGGTCGCGACGTACTCGACCGTTGTCGGAATATTTTATATTTAGACAGACTGCTGTTGAATGTGGCCGGAAGTGGAGTTTACGTGATACAGAAGCCATATTTTGAATCGACATGATACGCTAGAAATTAAATATTATATCATCGTACAAGCTGACGCCTAACAATTGTAGTCTCTGGATACCCTGATCCCCGTGCGAGTAGTGATTGTGAATTGTCAGCTCGAGAAATCTCGAAAAAAACGAGAATTTTCAAAATTTAGAAAGAATATCGCCATTTAATCGAGGAAAAAATTTAAAACATTCCGAAATTCTCGTTCACAATCTCGAGTAAAGAAATAAAAGCCTTCGATCGGATCGAATCTGTTTCATTAAATTTAAAAATAATGTGCTTATTAATTCGCGTCACGCCACATTCGATTGTACTGTTTTTGCAATCCCACACCTGTTAAAACTTCAAAAAATGAATTAGAAATAACATAGTTAAAGCCATAAAATAGAGCCACATTCAAGATTGAGTTCTTTATAAATAACCAGGATTTTTTTCGAAAGGTGAATCATAAAAAAATCATGCTCGTCAATATTAATCGTCAGATGCGTATTTTTATTAGCTTCAAATTATTTCACTGTGCATTTAAAATATGTATCATACACAAAGAAAATTCATCGTATTTTTTTTCAATTCTGAAACTGTAAAATTTCAAAAATTTGGCTGCCTGACGCGTTAAATGTAAAACATGAACCACTGGCCGCTGTCAGTGTGAAAGCATTATTATATTTTCGAGAAAATCGATGGTATCGGAAATGTCGCAAAAATATGTTCACCTGTGTGAGTATACAGAAATTCAACACAAATATCTAGACTTTATTAACAAGAAGCTTCACACGCTGCAAGCAACACGAGAGGTCATTCAATAGCGACGTTAAGAATTTCAACTTTGAAATAAAATTTCGTTGAAATCAATGTAAGCAATAAAGCAAAACAGCGACTGTGAACTCGATCTAATTTTTGCATCGATCACAAGTGACCAGTTTTGAAACAGAAGCTTTCGGATAGTTTCAGTTGAACACGAAGGAATTATGTCAAACGAAATGTTCGTTTACACTCGTATTGAAGAAATATGAGGGGTTTTTGGCTAAAATAAAAAATACTTTGCAGCAAATCACGAGCGGTGAAGCCCTTCGCGACTTTTAATGGTGCTTTACGTCTGCCGCGTCGAGGTGAAAGAGGAAAGCGCCTCTAAAATTGAAAATTTTTATGTCAAATTAACAGCTGAATCCATCTTAGCCTACATACAAATAGTGAAGTAGGTATAGACGGGGGGCAGTAAACAGTGAAAATGCAAAATAGGTGCTGTCACGTATCAGTTGCACTTACGTAGAGAGGGTCGCAATAAGGAAAAGAGTAGAAAATAGAATTTACATGGATTTTAAGGGATTGATGCCATTGGTCAGGTGTTAGATGGACACGAAATTACGACAATTTGCTGCCAGATGCTGACACACATTTAAGTAACTTAAATATTTCCTCTTGTCCTACCGTTTGGGTCGCTCGGTGAAATTCGGATTTTTTGAAAATTTTGCAGAAAATAATATGAGAATCTATTGATGTGGAATACGTTTTTTTCACGTGCCGGGTCTTGCGGTGCATGCATAGTCGCATTAGACTTCAGAAGAAGCCGCCGAAAAACTGGAAGCGATACGGAAACTCCTTCAATTAACGTCGAGAGCGGTGAATGCGCCGGCTCAGTTATGTTATGTCAGTATGTCATGTGCGAATACAATACGATAGCCCAGTTGTTGCATAATGTTCTCGATCACGACTCGATTTACTCCATGCTTAGATTGCTTCATCATAAGCCGCACATCGCATAAGACATGCAAAGACGTCAGCTTCAGATTCACGGACTGTGACAAATATTTACTCTGCTGAAATTGTACCCGAATCTGATCGAAGAAAGACGAATCGTACGGAAGAGGGTCATATTATCAAAATTTGAGCAATCTGTTGAATCGGTCAAATAAAAGCAGTAGCCACTACAGTGGTCAAGAAGGTAATAGAGAAGGAATTCAATAAGAAGTCACTTATTGACAAAGTTTCACTATTTTTGTGAAAAGTGATGTGCGTTATGAGACGAAGAAAGAACATGGGTCGGAGCAGCTGCTTAAATCTTTGAGAAGAGTGCGGATATTTGAAATTTTAAAATATTTAGTCGAACAATCGTAAATTCTTTTCGTAGTGGCTGTTTAACTTTCTCGGCTTCTTTACGTAGGGTGTCGGACGCGGCCGGAGATCGCACCTACGACCTGCCCGCGTACCGTTATGCTGTTCAAACTGACAACACTTGTGTACACTCGTATTATTATTATTTTTGGATCGCTGTAAATTCTTTCGCCGACTCAAATGAGGATCGATCTGCCGAACGCTCGCGCAACACACTGTGATAATTAGCGGTACAACGTCGATTGATCCTAGCGGCTTGTCATTTTTTTTTGTAATTTTTCAGATAAATGTACCATAATTAATGTTCACTGTAAGTAAAGCTCGTTATCTAAAATAAAATTAATCAACAAAGCTATGGTGAAACAATCTATTTGTAAGATCAGAAAATTGATAGAGCTGTAAAGTTGATAGAACGGAATGCGTACGTGAGATGTGTATCACAAGTGAGGTGTCCATCAAAGATATGAGAAGTTAGTCGGATTTTGAACACTCGTGTGGAACATCGCGTTAAGTATGTCTGTTATTGTCCAAAGTTATTTATATCATACCATAGAACCTATCTCTTTATCCTAAGTTTGTCGCGATTCTGTCATCCAAGTTTAAAAGTCGACAATTATGTACTGCGAGTGCAGTCGATCGAAGTAAATGATAAAAACATATACTCACGTCAGGCGGGGCCGCAAATTTGAGACTCGCTAAACTGGCGTGCGACCTCGCGCGGTGCTCTTGTCTTATGCTATAACTGAAAGCCCTCTCGTTCAGGTGCCCTCTTCTTCCCGAAGACCCGCCCAGCAGATGAGGGCCATCCAGAGCGGCGAGGGACCTCGCGGCTCTCAGAGGTCTGGGTTCGACGGTGGCGTACTGCGGCCTCATTCTCGGAGGCGGCAATGTCGCCGCGTACGCCAATCCCGGATTCACTATCCACGGTCTGTTGGGAGGCGGGCCCAAGGTCCTCGCTCCGTCTTCTCTCATGATCATCATGTGGTGTCCGTTGCCGTTGCTTCTTCTGTGATGGTTCTGGTGATGACTGTTGGCCTGCTGCTGCATCGGATTCTGCTGCTGCTTATTTTTCCCTTGCTTTTTACTCGTGTTGACGTTACCGTTCGTGTTGTTCGAGGGTATCACCGCCGGAGGAGGCGGTGGCGGAGGGACGGGGGCCGGCCTGGACACCTGTCGCGGGCGCGGCGTTTTTACTCTGCTTCCCGTTCCGTACAAGTCGTAAGGGCCCTCGTCCAACTGCTCTTGAGAGCCGGCCCAGACTTTGTGGTTCTCGTCTCCGTCGTACGCGTCCTCTTCCTGCTCGTCTTCGACGGTGGCTCTCGTGGAATCTCTGACGCTGCCTTCGGTGCCTCCGGCGGCTCTGGCGTAAGAGCTGTCCGCGTAAGCGTGAAAGCAGCATCTCACCAAGGCGTTCGCTGCCATTTCTTTCTTACAGATGAACGCGTGACATTCCAGCACTTTGATGCCCGTCGTGCGTCTCAATATGGCTGCGAATAATGGCGGATGAGCAGGCGAGGGGGCCCTGGCGAACGGTGAATCCAGAGGCAGGAATCTGGGCGTGCCTCCGGCGCCTCCGCCCCCGCCGACGTGTCTCACAGCCGCGCAGTAATGCAACGACTCGATCGGGAAAAACCTCGTCACCTTCTTGTGGTTTTCGTCTACGTTTTCCAATAAGATCCCGTTGGACCAGACGGAGAGCCAAGAGTCGATCCCTCGCGCGTGGCACGCCCCTCTGGGAGCCTTCGAGGGATATAATTCTCTGAGCGGTTCTTGTATTCCTTGCAGGCCGTCTTTGGTTTGCTGCGGTACGGCACTGCCTAACCATAGAACCCTACATCGGCAGATCGGCGTGGCCTCCATTTTAACAAAACTATTCACACACTAGGGTTTACAAACCCCCTTCACTAAATAAAAAACTATGAAACTTATCACTTTTAAAATGGATAGTTAAAAATAAAAATGAAACCCGAAGGACACAGACTGCGCAAATGGTGCGCTCCACTACCGACGTACCGTGCGACTCACTTATGTGTGTCGTGTAACAGATTTACCAAGATGGCTGACGTGCCCCCTCTCTTCGACCGCTGATCGGTAATGTCGGTATAGTAGATCGCGACACACCTGACTGTGGGATGACCGTCCGACAAAAGATTTCCCGAGAACAGTTTTCACTTTTTGACAATATTAAGATCACTCAATCGAGGGCTGCGACGTCTGATTGAGAATCGACCACTTAAACATAATAATCTTAACTATAAATAAAAAGATGTTTACACTTTAAGTGTTTTAAGTAAATCTTAAATTCTAAATTACTAAAAAAGAAAACATATTTTTAGCTGTAATGTAGCCTGAAGATGCCGAAAGGCGAAACCCGGGGCGCTAGCAGTGATCTCACATATGGAAGTTTACCAGTTT